>VDFB02290074.1:150817-265443 GCA_007258455.2 Sequoia sempervirens
GATTCCTTCTTCAACTGGGTGAGTTGAACCAACAAAGCATGAGTGTCTTCAGGAGGCTTGAACCTTCCTTCAAACTTGGCTATGAGAGTTGCCCAGTTTGTGATGGTACTTGGTGCCAAATGATAAAACCAATCTGCAGCAACGCCTTGGAGAGTCTCCACAAACAACCTTACAGATACATCTTCGTATTCAACACCATGAACTCCACAAACAATGTAGAAAGCAGCAACGTGTTCATTAGGATGTTGTTGTCCATCACCAAAAAACTTGGGAAAGTTCTTTCATGATCCTTCAGAAAGAGCATGTAGGGGTAGAACTAGGCTAAACGGACCAAAAGCATTTCCCCAAGGACCTTGAGCAGCCATTTACATGTCCTTGGTGAAATCTTGAAAAACTTACAAGAAAATAAATTACAATAGAAAATGACACAGGTATACTTCAAATGAAAGCATGAGGCTTTAGAATGCGTATCGTGTCCCCAGTAGAGTCGCCAAAAAACTGTTGGGTGAAAATTATGTAATCAACTTTCAACAGATTACACAACTTGGACTTCAGCCACAGCTATGTGAGATGTGAATCTCTCCTCTCGGAAAGGGGAGGCGCCCTTCTTACTACTAAGAGAAACAATAGTAAATCACACAAGTAATTACAAAATGTACACGAAATTCACGGAGTGGGGGGGTGTGTTACATTCATCCTTCTCTCTTTTTTCAGAGAAGATGTTTACAATGCTTCTGTTGGAAGTTCCTAACTTGATAACTTGAAACTAACAATCAGTGTTAATGCCAATATCTCTATCTCACAAAGTTGGGCCAGATACCGTGTAATAAATTAACAACAAACAAATAAATTGCAAGGGAAAGCTCACGAAGGCACAAATTCGTTCCGTAGCTTTATCAATGTTGGATCTGCATAAACGTATCGTTTACTACGTTAGAAGCACAAAGTCTTCTTAGACGCAACAATTCTTCAAACAGCATGAACGATTACAAGCACAAAGTCTTGTAGATCATCCAACAAGAGTGTTAATAGCACGAACGATTACAAGCACAAAGTCTTGTAGATCCTTCGACAAAGTATCCAAGAGTATGAATAATTACAAGCACAAAGTCTTGTAGATCATTCAACCAATGATAAATAGAAATAACAATGCAATCTAAATAACAAATGTAACAAAAAGTTTACATCAACTACTTAGAGTCTTTCAGATTCCTCGAACTAATCACTACCAAATCAGATCAACTCACAAAAGTATCGAATCCAACGCAAAGTTTGGCTTGCAATCCTTTTCTTTATTGATCGAATCTCATTCACAAAGCATGAACGCAAAGTTTCACAAATTTGCTTACAAAAGGGCAGCACTTCGTTGCAAAACACTAAAGGATACTATTACAATGAAAATCCCTTGCATTATATAGAAAGAGGGATGAGCAAAAGAAGGGAAGAGATTGAGAAAATAAGGGAAAGTTAGGTGAGCGATTTTAGGAGATCTCACCTAACTTTGACCAAAGTCAAAGTGTAATTTGTTTTGAAAATATTACATCTTTGGACTTGGTGTAATTACAATTTACAAAATGACATTTGAAAATGTCGAGAAATATTTACAAGATGCATAATGGGATGCACCGGAAATGTCTAACACTGGAGAACAGGAAGCTTCTTCATTTTTCTTTGCTTGGGTGCAGAGTCTTCATACTTCTTCCTGGTCTCCTGCATGAAATTTTTATTTGGATGAACCAAGATCAAAGGACATCACCTTCGGGATCACTTGATGAGATCTGGAGAGAAACTGCAAGGATGGTGAATCAACAAGTGCTAGCAGAAAAAAGCAGCATTGGGAAGCGTGAAACGAGCAACGATGATGGGAAAGCGTGGAGCGGATGACAAGGCACACAAAACGATGTGGGAGTGAAGAAACGGGGTCCGGAATGGAAAGAGAGCGAGTTTGAAGAGACTAAGATAAAAATTGCCAAAAGTGTAAAAAATGACTAAGTCTGGAAGAAAAGTGCAAAGGTGCTAAAATTCAGCTCCATTGCACAAAAAATGACTAAGTCTGGAAGAAAAGTGCAAAGGTGCTAAAATTCAGCTCCATTGCACAAAAAATGACTAAGTCTGGAAGAAAAGTGCAAAGTTGCTAAAATTCAGCACCATTGCACAAAAAATGACTAAGTCAGGAAAAAGATTGTGAAAAGTGTAAGGGCGCTAAAATTCAGCGCCCTTACATTTTTGGAGATTTCAATCTTTGATGCAGGGGCACTAAATTTTAGCGCCCTTGCACTTTTCAGAGTTAGAATTTACTCTGGCATTTTCAACATGTCATGGCGCAAAATTTTGGCGCTTTAGCATCTTGAGCACATTTTTGGTAAAACAAATGTAGGGATGAATGGAAATGGCACTCTGAGTTGGAAAAGTTTTTCTGCATGGAGTTGCCATTGAAATTGGAGAATAAAGAGAAATCAAGGGTAACAACTTACAAAGATGAAACGCGAAAAACGCTAGAGAAGAACTTCGAATTCCCAAAACACGTGATTGCAGCTTGAGAAGAACTCGCCCAGCAAGAAGAAAAGAAGAACAAAGACCATAAACAATGAAAATAGAAAACAAAGACACTTTTAAGTGAAAAGGAAAATCAAAAACCTAACTCAAGTCGAGCAATAAATTTAGGCACGAAAAGTGGCACGATTGACTAAAAACACGAAAAAGATGAAGAAACGCGCCAAGGCCAGAAAAAGTTTAAGTGTCAGGAAAAAGTGTAATGGCGCTAAAATTTAGAGCTATTACATTTTGGAAAAAGTCACTTCATGCAGGGGCGCTAAATTTTAGCGCCCTTGCATTTTCCAGACTTAGCCAATTTTTGGCTTCAGGGCAAGAGCACACTTTTTCAGTGCCACTGCATTTTTCAAAATTCGCTAAGTAGGAACAGTGAGACTTCACGAAGGAGCTCGTTTCGAAGGTCTTCGCGAGGCGAACATGGGGGAATGCTCGAATTGACTATTTGAGACTTTGGAACGCATTTTGAGGTGGCTTGAAAATCACTTCATTATGCATACTTGAACTTCACGAATCCTAGGAAACGGACAAGTTTCGTAGGGGGGTTATCCGTGAATCGAGCGCTGCTAGATTCCATGATAACAAGTCAAAGGTTCAGTCAAATAAGCAAATTAGGGGTTCAAAAAGGCAAAAAAATTTATTGTCTCAAAATGAAATAAAAATGATTTCAAGTCGTATTGCTCATCGCGCTGATTCCAGAACTATATTCGGTTTCAAAAATGGAGTTCGTATGTGAAAGTTACGACTGGTCAAAGGTTGGTCAAAATTTTGACTTTGGTTGACTTTGATGACATCAGCAAGTGGTGACGTGGCAAGAGTGGTGAGTTGGCACATACATGGTGGAAAAATAATATGGATTAAACCATATTGTTAAAAGAAAATATGTATGGTTTAAAAATTAAAAGACTTTTATGAATTCAAGGAGGATTTGGTGGGATTTTATCCCTTAAAATCCTCTTCCCTTGCCCATAAAACAAGGAGAGGAAAAAAAATCCCGTAAACTTGCATTTCAACAAATTAACCCCTTTAACCACCTTTCTCATATTTAACGGGTTTATTTTAAAGAATATCCAAGGAGATTATTAAGGGGCTTTTAAAAGATATTTTTAAAGATTATAATGTAAGTCCAAAATTATAACGGCCCATAGTTAAAGGGGTTCATTTTTTTAATTGCATGGCTTGGAATTATAAAATCCAAAGGTGGATTTATTTTTGAAAGATTAATTTGTTATACTAATGGGATATTAGTGATTTTTATTGTAAAAGGGGGAAATGGTTGGAATTTTTACTTGTATACGGGAGATATACAATATTTGCAAAATAATATGGTTAAAGCCATATTAGCAAATAAATGTGTATATAAAGGGGTGATTTTTGTAAAGGGACAATGAAGAAATTATTGAGTGGATAATTTTGTATGAGAATTTTCTTGGAGAGAATTGTAACAGGGAGAATTATTGAAGTTCATTTTGGGAGAAATAATTCTTTGGAGGAGAATTTACAAGGTGTTTTTGTACACCAAAAATTGTAAAAGAGAGAGATTGTGGAGAGATTATTGCAGGTTCTTCGAGCTTGGGTATTGTAAGAAAGCATAATTTTTCTTGGCGATATCAATAAAGCGGTCCCGACATTGAGAAGCAGACCTGGAGACATAGTCCACATTGGATGAATTCCGTTATCATTCTGCGCATTGTGATCCTTCTATTTCTTTGTCTCATTCTTCTCTCTTCTGTCTCAATTTTCTCTCTAGTTTAAATTCAATATTTGCATTTCTAATTACTTATTTTGTAATTTCAACGGTTAAAAGGCATAATCACGCAATTCTGTATTAGATCAGGAAATGATTGTAATTAGATTTAATTTACAAGTTATTTTGTAAACTCTAATTACGGATCAATAGCTAAGGAAACAATGAAAATACAAAATAATCAAAATAAAAGAGGATCAAATATATAGCAAATAAATTATCATGATTACAATGAAGGATATTCATGAGGTCAAGGAGGTGAGATAAAATCTTAGAATTCTACAAGGTGTTATGAAGTGTTGTAAAATGCTATAAAGAGCGAAGGAGAGTGTTGTGACTTACCTTAGAAATATCTTGTATACATGAGGGAATAAGAAACAATCATGAAATAATCATCAGAAAGCCCAAAAGTCATTCAAATTGTAAAGGTGACTATTGGACTTGCAAGCATGGGGCATACACCAATTACAATTTTTTTTTTAAGTTAGAAAACCACTAGTAGGTCAAAAAAATGAACATTATATGGTTGTACAATTGAAGGTTGACAACATATTGTGCAAATATATGTGGGTTGTGTTAACATCCAGATATAATATACTCAAAGGATTCATGAGATGGAAATAAAACATAAGAAAAACATGTGTGACACATGATAACACATAAAATAGGGTTAAACATAAAAAAAAACACAAGACTAAAAATTGGAGTGGGTAAAAGGATAAGACGGGGCTAAAATGATCTTAGAACATGTTATGATAGTGGATACTAAATCAAGGATAATTTATAGCATCAAAATTAATGTGATTTTTATCCTTAAGACAACATCATCCTGTTCATCAAGAAATGAAAGCTAAAATAATCTCAACCAACCTAGATTAATAGTGGAGAAGATATTCATGTACTTAAATAAATCCAACTTGTAATAATTATTCCCCACTTATTATATGATCACACATGGACCATACTTCATATTTTTAATTTTCCACGAAGTTCCCTCAACCTTCCCTTTCTCAAATAAACCTAAATTTTGTAACCAACCTTGAATTTGTGCTCAACTCAATGTTTATCATACCAAGTATTTGGCATGGCTTGGGTTTCCTTGATATTTTATTAAACCTTGAGGTGATTTTGCCTCATCTTCTCAACAAATTTATCTTCTTTACTAACCTAAACTTTCCTTTTTCATCATCCATCCTTTGATTGTCCAAGGAAAACATCAAAAGGGATTAATGGTAAATAGCCAAAACATGCAAGTCAAAAGGGTATATTAGTAGAAGAGTGAATGGTTCTATTATAAGTATGTTGTATATGTGAAACTTTTATCATATCCCTTAGGAAACCAACAATTATACCCATGTAATAGATGTATTAGATTATATTCACTACCTCTTTTCCCATATATTTGAGGATGAAAATTTCTAGACTATTGGAGCATAATATATATTTTACTCCAGAAGGAGCACTAAAATTGCTTTAAAATATCATGTCTTTATATGAAACAATTCATTCTAGCACTCCAAAATAAGCCTGTACATTCTTGAATAATTCAAATGTATCACCTTAATTAGTGTCTTCGTATGAGAAATTAAATGCACATTTTAGAAAAATTATCTATAATGATATAGTTGTAGTTATTACCATGCTTATCTCTTCATACTTGCCACCTATAAAATCCATGGAGATGCTCTCCAATGGCTTCTTAGTTATTGACATTGGTTGATACTACCCAAATTTCCTATTAATAGGCTTGCATACACTTTATAACTAGTAACTCATTATAAATCTAGATACATTCAATTGTATATGTAATCAAAAGATATAATATTAAAGAATTGATATGGTCTTTATTAATCTAAAATGACCAACCATCTATAAGGTTTTTTCCTTACTAATAAGTATAACTCTTCTCTCCTTATATACACAAAACTCAGTCACCTTATATAAAAGACCATTTAAGAGGTAAAAATTATATTTGGCTATAAAATAAAGAGGTAAAAATTATATTTGGCTATAAAATAATTATTCTTACCTTGACTTTTAGATTTATATATCTCTATGAAATATTGATATTTTGCATATGCCCCTTTGGTAAATATCTCTACCACATGTGAGTATGAATTTAGAGAAATAGTAAATAAAATCAAAACATAAGATACTTGAAATAAAATTCTAAACTACATGAAAATCTCCATGCAATCAAAAAAATTAGATTTTTTCATGTTGTGATAGATGTTGATGTTAGGAAAAATGTGTCTCAACCTTGCAACAAGGTTACTATTTATAGTAATTTTACATTTTAGTATGGATTGGTCTAAAATTTTCCCCAAAGCTATAGAATTGCTAAATAAACATGATGGTAAAATTTTGTTGCAAGATCATGTTTGGATTTGAAAATATTAAAGTTTTCATTTTTAAAGTTTAAATCAATTTTGAGGCCCTTAGAAGCCATTCTTGGGTTTGAAAGTGGTCATAATCAACAAATAAATTATATATTGATAGGGAAATTCATGAGCTTTTCAATGGTTCAAATGATTCATAAATTGGACTCCCAAATCAAAAGTTATGGCCTCTAGAAATTGGGTCTCCCAAATTGATAAATGTGAAAATATTTTGGACACATAAAAGAGTTGTAAGGGGGAGTTACATGTGTTGGTGTGTGTTTGGACATATCATAGGGAACCTTTGATAAAAGATATTATGGGCACCACTTTTTGGATGGTTTTAGCTCATGGTTTTGTAAATACTGATTGATAGTTGAATCATATATTGTATCTAAGTTGTCTCTAGATCTAGCTGGTTGGTGAAACTATTGAGAGAGATTTCTTTATAATTATATTCTAATATTATTAATTTTTTAATAATATATTGGGTAGCTTTTGGAGTGTATATTTTTTCTCTCGAAAGGATTTTCCCCATGTAAATCATTGTGTTGTAGAATAAATGGTATTTATGTTTATTTCTATTTAGTTTATGTCTATTTTTTTAACATAATCCTCCTCTCAATATTATTGTACGAATTTTTTCCACTACCTTAACTTCCTTACAAGTGGTATCAAAGCTTGATCATCTTTAGTTTCAGTTGTGGGTTGTTAGATTTTTGAACTAATATAGTTTTGAATGGGAGCTTGCGCACAAGATACTTTGTGATCTTGTTGCATCAATTTTTAGATATCAAGCACAGCAAGTAGAATAGAGGTAGAAAATTTTACAGGTAATAATTTTGAGATTTGAAAGTTGAAGATAGAGGATCTATTAATTGATTGAGAGATGTGGGATGTTGTTTATGATAATGTTTCAAGGCCTATAGATGCTATGTTGGTTGCTCAATATGATGTTATAGACCATAAATTTGAGGGTCTAATCATATTGTGTATGGTAGACTCTATTTTAATGAATATCCATGAAACGTCATCTATAAATAAAAATTGGAAGAAACTTAATGAGATATATCAAGCCAAATATTTAGTGAACAATATTTTCTTGAGGAATAAATTATATTCCTTGAGAGTGGAGGAGGTTGGACGAATTGTAAACCATCTACAAGAATTCAATATATTTATGGTTCAATTGGTGTAAAATAGATGAGGAGGAGAGATGTCAGATCTTGCTTTGTTCTTTGCCTAATTTTTAGGATTCTCTCATTATGGCCATTGGGAGTATTTTTCTTGTATTGAAAGTTGAAGATGTTGTCAAGGTTATTTTATTTTTGAAGAGATGAGGAGGAAGGAATTCATCAATTCCAAGGAGGCCCTAATTTTTTGTGGAATAGTTAAGTAAAAAGAAAAGAAGAATGAGAAACATGATTTAATCCAAATCTAAAGGGAGATCCAAATCTTCTAGAAAGTTAAAGCTATTTGCTAGAACCACGGTAAGCCTTGACACTTTCATAAGGAGTGCAAAGAAGAAAAGAAGAAAAAAATAAACTTGATTATGATTTTGAGTCTGAGAAGAAAGATGGTGATACATTCATTGCATATTTGGAAACTCATGCAAGTAGTGATGCATGGTTAATTGACTTAGGTGCATCTTTCCATATGACCTCTAATGAGATTGGTTTTTTGAATATGAATAACTTGATGGAGGTAAGGTGTACTTGGGTGATGATTCTTATTTAAATATTTTTGGTCATGGTAAATTTAGAGTAAATTTTCCTAATGGTATAATGAAAAGGATTAATAGTTTGTTGCCTATCTTTGGATTAGCATGAAATTTATTTTATGTAAGAAAACTAATAGATGTGGGTGTGCAGGTAGTCTTTTCTAATGTAGGATGCAAGAAGGTTAGAGGTGTTATGTTGATTTCTAGAGGTGTCATATTTGGCACATTATATAAGCTTAATTCATATATTATTAAGTATAGTAGTACTTCCATGAAAATCAAGGTTGTGGCTAATTCATTAGAAAAGTTGAGAGTTTCATCTTCAATAGATGGTCATGGATTATGGGTACCTAGGGGTTCTCTTTATTTTGAATCAAAATTACTTGCTGAGAAGAATATGATATGGCACTAGAGACTTGGCCACATTAGATAGAAGGGTCTAAGGACCTTGAAAAATAAAAAACTTGTTGAAGGGTTGATTGATTGTAATCTTGATTTTAATTTTTGTGAGCATTGTATTTATGCTAAACAAAATTGTGTTAAGTTCTACTCGAGTTCTCATAAATCATGTGGTGTATTGGATATTATTCACTATGATGTGTTTGGTCATGTAGACATTCCTTCCATTGGAAAATCCACATATTATGTTTCATTTATTGATGATTACAGTAGAAGGACATGGGTATATTTTCTAAAGAGTAAATCTAAATTTTCAGTCAATTTAAAGAATGTAAAGTAATGGTTGAGTTGCAAAATAGAAAGAAAATAAAAAAATTTAAGGATTGAAAAAGGAAATGAATTGTTCTCTAATGATTTTGATAGATTCTATAAATATTGTGGCAATCATAGACAAAAGATAAATATGTATTTTTTATAGCAGGATGGATTTGCATAAAGAATGAATAGGACATTGATAGAGAAGGCTAGGAGTATGCTTAGTGGTGTTGTTCTAGAAAAAGTGTTTGGGGCTAAAATTGTTGATATTTCTTACTACCTAATTAACAAGTCTCCTATATCAGATATTGTTGATAAAACACCTATGGAAGTGTGGTTGATTCATAAGCCTTCACTAAGGCATTAGGGTTTTTATTTGTAAGACATATTCACACATGTACTAAAGGAGAAGAGGACAAATTTTGAGTACAATGTTGTGAAATGTATCTTCATTAGGTATAGTTATGGTGTGAAAGAATACAAGCTTTGGGATCCTATTGCACAAAAGGTAATATAGAGTAAAATTGTGATCTTTAGAGATACTAAGCCTTTTCATTCTATAGCTAAAAAAGTTGAATTGAGGACCCTAGATAGACAAGAAGTTGAGGAGATCTCATCTAACTTTGAATCTTCAGAAGAGGAGGAAGAATCTCCAACTTAGCTTGTTTAAAGGTCTACATGACATAAATAACCAATTGAAAGGTATTAACCTAATGACTAGAGATGTAATTTTTATTTGAATACTTACATGGATGAACAAAAATTTGTAGAAGAGGCATTAGGTATGAATGATGAAGAATCTTGGAAGATTGTATGGATGAAGAAATGATTTTTTTTAAAAAGAATGATACATGAGATATAGTAGCATTGCTTAAAGGATGAAAATATGTTGGTTGCAAATAGGTGTTCAAGAAAATGATTGGTTTAGATGGAGGCATTGAGAAGTACAAAGAATGGTTGGTTGCAAATGCTCACTCTCAAAATAAGGGTGTTAATTACAATGAGATATTTTCTCTTGTTGTAAAAACAACATCCATTAGATTCTTACTTTCTATTGTTTTTTTGATAACTCAGAGGTACCCCCAATCCTCACAGTGTGCCACTTAGATCTATGACTCAACCCAACAATTTCAATCAACCTTTCCTTGGGCTTACTTATTCCTAGGTTTTGAGGGAGAAGGAAGTGGGATGAGGCAAGAGTAGTCCTATGAGGGCTAATACCAAACCCGACAAGACCCTAACCATTAATCATCCAAGGGAGAGAAATGATCTCAGGACCTACATGGGACGAACCGAAAGCCCTCAACAAACTACACCACCCATTCAGGCTATTGTTGTTGCTTCACATTTAGAGGTTGATCAAATGGATATGAAAATGATTTTCCTTCATGGCGATTTGGAGGAGGATAATTATGTCATAGCCAAAGAACTATGTAGTGAAAGGTAAAATTAATTTAGTTTGTAAATTGAAGAAATCTTTTTATAGCCTCAAACAAAGTCCTATGATGTGGTACCATTAATTTGATACATATGTGTTAATTTTTAAATTTGAGTGTTTTAAATCATATTATTGTGGTTATTATAAAATTTATGTTGATCATTTTCTATTTATTGCATTATATGTTGATGATATGTTATTTATTGGTAAAGGGAAATAATGCTTTCAGAATAAAACTCTCAACTTGCAGCTAAAATTGAAATGGAATATCTTGGTGTAGCTTAAAAACTCTTAGGATGGAAATAAGAAGAGATAGAGTGAACAAAAATTTATGGCTTGTCTAGAGTATGTAAATTCAATTTTAAAGAGGTTTGGCATGTAGAATTATAGACCATTATGTGTTCCTCTTACAATTGGAATAAAGGTATTTGCTTCAAATTGTCCAACATCCTCATCAAAGATGAAAGACATGAGTAGAGTGTCTTACCAAAGTGTGATTGAAAGTTTGATGTATGATATGGTTTGCACTAGACCAAACATTTCCCAAGTAGTGGTATTTATTTCTAGATATATGTATAATCTTGGTAGAATTCATTGGGATATAGTTAAAAGAGTCTTTAGATACTTGTGGGGTACCTCATAGTATTGCTTGTGTTATCATAGTAATTTGATAGGAGACTATCATTCCCTTGATATCCATGGTTATGTGGATTCAAAATAGTTAGGTGATGTTGATAGTATATGATCCACCAATACTTATGTGTTTACTTTATTTGTTGGTGCAATCAATTGGATGAGTAAGCAATGAAAGGGGAAGATGAACCCAAAAAGATCTTCGAGAACTAGTATGCACCTTCAATATCTTATGTTTCTTTTTAAACCAGATTTCAACTACTTGCTACAAGCACATACTACTATGCCATTAAAGTGGAAATTGACATAGTTAATTTCCCATCACATTAATTCTTAGAGGAAATATAATTTATTTTACAAATCTAAGTAAATTTTAGCAACATAATGACATGCAAATTAACACTTTAGGAACATGAAAGAAGAATAATAAAAGATAGATGAGAAGAAACATCAATATATGAAAAGAAAACCCTTTAATGTATTTAAAACCCCACATTTCAAAACATTGAACCAATGTATTAATCTACAACACTATTACAATACACTTGCAAACTCTAAGCCTTAACATGTAAATTTACATCTTGCTCTTCTCTGGAGGAAATTTGATAGCATTAACCTAGAATGAAAATTTTTCCTCTCAACTCCTCAAGAAAACTCTCTTATTTATAGATCACCAAGATGGATGCCTAAAAATAATCCTCAATATTTTGCAAATCTAATATTTGTAAAAGCTCAAAAAGAATGAGATTTAACTCAACCTGCTAATCCAAAAATAAAATTATCCTCATCTTGGGAATCCATATTCAAGAAAAAAAATCTTATCCATATCTTTTCCTTATCGTATCCATATCTTGGACACCTAAAGAAAATAAAGCTTAAAGCAACTTTATTCCTCTTTATTTCTGATATAGAAATTGTTAATCGAGACTCTCAAGTCAACATAGGAAGTTGTTAGAAAAATTTTATCACCAAAATAGAAACATGTGACATCACCTTCCTAAAAAATAGGACCTCCTAGAGTGGGTGCCAACTTCCTAAAAAGTAGAACCTCCTAGAGTGGGTACCAACTTCCTAAAAAATAGGGATCTTTCCATATCTCATCTCCTACCATGTAGGATGTAATCTCAACAATAGGACCCACAAAGTGAATGGAAACTTAGGAAGTTTAGTATAGTAGAATAAATTAATATGCAACTAATAATCAATTAATTAATTCTAGGACTCAAATTTTGAGACACCTTAATCCCACCAGGCGACAAGTTGTGATTTCTTTGTTTACTACTAAAAATGAAAATATGGAAACTACTCATGCTTGTAAAGAAGTCATTTAGCTTAAGATATTATTTTCAAATATCATAATAAAGCAAGGTGAAATAGTAATTTATTTTGATAGTCAAAGTATCATCTTCCTACCTAAGAACCCAACATTTCATGTCAAGACCAAGCATATTGATGTATAGTTTTCTTTTGTTAGAGATTTGGTTAAGGATGGTAGGGTGAAGCTAGTCAAGGTAGAAACTTTGATAAATGTTGCAAATTCTTTAACTAAGCATGTGAACACATAGAATTTTTGGATACCCCTCCATGCTTTGGAAATTGACTCTATTCATATAGACTGATGATGAATCATTTAGTTTATATGATTTGGATGATGTCTATGTTATGATGATTCAGTTTCCATTTTGATCAATTATTTATGGATACTAACCTAAGTACTAACACTTTTAGTTAGATTATAGGATATGACGTATTATGTCTTATGTGTTTGATCTTGATTATGGTGAGAGGGGATGATGTCTCATCACACTCTTTGGGGAGACATGAGATGTCACGATTTCCCTTCATTGGTGTGTGTGTGTGCATGTCTATATGTTATATTGTGTATGCATTCATTTGTGATGTAGGGTTGTAGGTAAAGGATATATAATCCACTTGGTTCCACAGGTTGGAGCATGCCTACCCAGTTTCAATGGAGGTTGTGGTAGATATCATATTGGCCCATTGTTCCTACCTTAACCCTTTTTCTCGGTAGTAGTGTTGTCAAACAGATTGCACCCGAACACTTAAATGATTAAATTCAGCAATCTATTGAAACAATGGATCAAAATTAGGTTGTGGGTGACCTATAGTGAGATTGAACCTCTGGATTCTAGGCCGACTTCCTATATGATTCTCAAATTAATAACTAGTAACTTACTGAAAAAGGATAAAAGAACTATTGTTAAATGCATGTGAAACTGTAAATTGAAAGGTGATGCACCTGATTGATAAAGATCTGCAACTGTGATTCACAATAAATTTCATGAAAACTATCCACACAAGTCAATTTTAACAGTTTGAAAACAAAAATAACTCTAAGGGAGGCTTGAACAAATCACCTTTGAAGGAAAACAAGGTTTTCATAGCAAAGAAGAATATTATTCATTTACACACAATTAGACCTATGATTTCTACTATTTGAATGCATGTAAATATAAATGAGACAAATATTTTAAAGGTTCTGATATTTAAACACAGTAAAACTTCATCAAATCATTCATAAAAACAACATAATGACAAGGCATACTTTTGATTTCATTGCAATTGAAGGAATCTTTGCAAAATGACACAAATGAACTTGTAAACCTGTTGCTGTATTAATCTGAACTGAAAGCTTAGTTACATGATAATTCCCTTTGCAGAATGCAAAGGTTGAAAATAAGAACTAGAGGAAAAAGATAAACTTTTTCCAATATATACAATAAGAATGCACTCCAAAGTGCATAAAAATGAAATTGAAAATCAATTTCAGTATACAAATGATAACTCCAAGGAAAATCCTGAGCAAAATAAAATATCTCCAAGACAAGAGCTCAAACTCATGCAAAAATGAGTGAACTCAGTCTCAAACTTCCAGTCATAACGCGTGCAACTAAAAAGCAGCTCGAACGGAACTGTAAATCTGTAAATAGTGAGTCAAGCATGCAAAAAGTCACCTCGTAAAAGTCTCCCATGAGAAAACATGAAAATGCATGAAAGGAAGTCTCATAACTGATGATAACTGCAAGAACAAGTGGCCAAACTGCCCCTAATCCATGTACAACTTACGTCAAGTCATAATTTTATGCAATCTGCATGTAAACTGTCTCAAAACCCTCTGACAAGCTCCTCTTATCATATGTTTTAAATATTAAAGTAACAACAATATTACTTTAAATATTTAATTGAACATAAAATACTTCTCAAATTCATGCAAGGTATAATATCTTCAAAATAAAAGTATACTTTTGAAGTCAATCCTCAAAAAATCATGGGCCCCTACTCCCCTCCATGCATATATTTCAAAATGCATTCACCATTATAGATAAATTGGCCGACCACCATGCAATATTGTAAATATTTTACAATAGTTGACCACCATGCAATTCAGTCGACTTGACTTAAGAGTCAAAACATGGCAAAGAAAAACATAATGATTTTGATAAAATCATGAGCAAAATTGAAAACCATGTCAACTTTAGGCAAGTAAAACCATCCAACCCTAACTTTTAATCATTCTTCATTTTGACTTGAGCTTGGAGAAGGCTCCTTCAGCTCATAGCCATGCTTGTGTTGGGAAGGGTTTGAACTACATCTTTGGATGTTTTCTGAGTGATCTCTTTAAAGGTTTCTATAGGAAACTCATGGTAAAACCTAATTCTTCCATAAAAATAGACGCTTCTTATCATTTTGAAGCATTTTCTAAGCTTTGTACAGCCACGACTGTCTTGGAGCTCGGCCTACTAGTAAGTTCAGTTATTCCTCTATTTCAAAACATTTTCCACTCTTCTAGGCTTGACCCTATTGACAAACTGCAAGCATATGTTTGTATTTCGGCTTTAAATGTTGAAACCCCAAATGAACTTTTGAAAATTTAATTGGAAATGATATCTTAGGCCATTTCAGGTCGCTGCCTCCATAAGGTCTACAAAACTTAACATGTTTTTCCTCCATTTTCTGTCTTCCTGTGAAAACAAATAAATGACTTCATTATGGCAGCTTTTGTATACTTTTCTTTCATGGTAGCTGTTGTGACTGTCTTTATAGTTTCTTCCATAACTTCTCCCATTGTGGGTGTATGATAAATAGCTCAGCCCAGTTGTGAAATTGTTGTATTTGGGATGAATTTGAATTTTCTCAAACTGGGTATTATGTGTTTTTTTCTAGGCTGTGAGCTTCATTATTTTCCATGTAATACAAAAAAAAATTCTTCATCAGATTGTATATTGTATTTGTTACTTGCTGAGGCTTATAAATCTTCATCTGGGTATTTACGAAACATTGTATTTCATATTTTTCTGGAAATTCTCATGTGAACTGATGTTAAAACTCGAACCCTACACTTATTTTGTAATTGGAAAGAAAAGAAACTTTTCTTTATTCCTGTAGTTTCCATAAGGGTTTGACAAAGCACAAAAAGAGTGTAAAAACAACAAGGGTTTGAGACCCTTTTTCACACACAAGCTCGATGTTTGGCTTCATTTTTTAAGACTTTGGAAACATAATATAGACTTGGCCTATAGAAATGATATTCCCTGGACAACTAAAATATATTCCTCCCTCAGATAATGATTTTCTGATTTAGTCTTTTATGATGTCCCTTGATGATAATGCTCTTTATTCAAATATTTTCTTGTTCCTCCTGAATTCTATCTTCTGTGCATCACATGCTTATACAATTATATAAGCACCCTTGCATTCGTTGAAGAAAACATTTATCTTGAAATAAAATCACCTTTGATTGCAGTTAGCATTTGATATTTTCATGGTTGCCTCTCCATCCTCTATTGCACAGTATAGGTACAGACTGACCATTTACTTCAAACTTGCAAAACAATTTGTTATCTTCAAGTAATGAAAACTAGATATCCTCATCCATAGAGCTGCCCTCAACTCCTAAAGAATCACCCTTTTTTTGTTCATTAATTTTTTGTACAAAGTATTCCCCTTCTCTTCTTCACCTTTGAGACCCTCAACATTAGTAGAATTTTTAATTCCAACTTTAAGAGATTCAGAAAAATGCTTTGTATTAGTTATGGAATTATTAGCATTTGATGGCTGCATGTTCTTTCCACCATGTATTAGAAGCTCTTTACTTCTCATTCAGCCTGTGTGATCTTGATAACTCCTTTCAAATGAAGAATGGATGTGAAATTGCTTCCTTATAATGATACTCTACTTTTGCTTAGTGTGCACCTATTCTTTTGTATTTGCATTGATTTCTATCATAGAAGTATATCTCCAATATTTTTCACTTATCACTGCTTTTCAATGTTCTACACCTATCACTGCTTTTGTTACTTGGAAATTCCTTGAGTCTGAAACTCTGTAAACTGAAACAAATGGGACTGGTAATGATAATGGAAATCATACCCCTTAATATATTGATGATGTTTCCCTTGATGCTTTAATATGTCAATGCCTTACTTGCATAAGTGGCTTTCCTACATAATGATGATGTTACAGATTACTCTGTTTTGTCTCTTGATCTTAAGATGAAATAATGTTGTCTTGTTATCATGTTAACTGTCCTCCTAAATCTCTGGATGAACTATGTATGTACTTTGGAGTTGTAAGAAACAACTGAATTGCTGAATGATCTACTTTCCCTTCAGTATAAAGGGGCTCAATGCCTCATCAAAAATGTGAATATAAATGAAAGGCAGAGCTAAAACAAGAGATGATAAATGCAATCAATGCTCTCTTAATATATTTCTTTAATTTTTCCTTTGAATGATGAGCAAAAGATAATTTCTGAATCTATTTTACCATGCTATTATACTGCTTGATGATAGTCCTAGATGATGATTATTTCTTTGATGCTTGATGACTCTCATATATGAACATTGAATGAGAGAATACCTTTATATCTTCTTGATATGTCAGGCTTGACCCTTGTGGGAGCCCATTTTTCCCCACATATCTGATGAAAATGATCTCAAACATGATGAACCTATTCCTGCACATTGAAACAAACAAGTTAGGAAAAATAATTGAAGATGAAAGCTTCCATTGAGTTTCGTGTTCCTTGATTATTAGACTTTGTAACTCAATCATCTGGTGAATTCTTGATTGAATGTAAATTACATTCCTGTTGGTAGCATAGGCATATAATATAATGTAATTCATCATTGCTTAGAGTACATCTCTAACATCATCTTTTTACAATTTTGCAGGTTCATGGAGCGTGAAATCGAGGCGGCAGCTTGGAGATGTGACAACTGAAGACATCAAGCAAAAGTGATTCATCATCACAGGAAATGATGAATTGCTTCTCTTCTTTTTGTTTACGTTATCTTTAGTAGTGTAGCTTTCATTGAATTTTGTATTCATTATTTGATTAAGATAATAAAATTCAGCTACTTACGTGGTTTGTGCGGGATTTCAGTTTTTTACAAGATGAATAAAAAGCATTATTATGCAAATGTCCAATTTTTTGTTTCAAATACTTGCATAATAAAACTGAAAAATCAAATGTAATCTGATCTTTATGATGAAAAATGAATACTTAGCAGCAAAACTTAAAATTTTTTGTACCTCTCAATGATGAATTCAATTCAGCTCTACCTGTTTGAGCTGGTAGTGAAAAATAGGTAACAAATTGGCAACCTCTGCGAAGTGTTTGCCTACTAAACATAGTAGACCAATATATAGCTTATCCATTGGTCATGGAGTCCATTTTTTACTCTGTTTTAACTCATAAAACTATAACTCAGCTTCAAACCACACAACTGAAAGAAACTACTACAACTCTATTGACGATAGAGTTTGGAAAACTAGGTGCAACAACTACACTTATTGAAACCATGGCAAAAATGAAATGAAACGTGCCAGTAGGCAATTATTGAAAACATAACTAAAACTAAAACCTATTCTACTATGTACAAATGAAAGCTTGATGCTTAATAACATCATTTCTATTGGAAATATATGCCTCAATCATCACAGGATGTAACCTCTACTAGAGCAAAGTCGGTATGATATCCATCATGTCTAGCTGATTAGCAGCTTTGATACATTGTGATTTGTTTAGGTCACTGTGACCTAGCTTCTATCTCACCGAACATTCCTATTGCTGTGACATTTTGTGTTCGTTGTGATCTCTTACCGCCCATGGAGACCTCTGGCCGACAGGCCATTCAATCGGGCGTTGGGGAGAGTCTTGGATTTTCACTGAGTTCCAGCGATAGCTGAAGTCTTTCCGACAATGTTTGCTATTTGAAGTCTTCAGTGTAAGTCTTGGAGTTCAGTATGACTTATACCGATAAGGAATGTCTCACCGACGATATTCACCCAGAGCAACACAAAGGGTCTCAGTGTGAGGTCTTAGCGATGGGAAAAGGTCTTGCCGAATAGTTGTATGCTCTCAGAGAAACATAAGAGAGCTCAGTGAAACCTTTTGGCGAAAGATATGTCTTGCCGATCTTTTGGTGCTGGGTGAAACTTATGGATCTTGAAGTAGAGTCTCAGTGAAGGATGATAGTCTTGGCGACTGCTGATGGCTTCAGTGTAACTTTATGTATCTCGATGAAACCTCTTGGTGAGCAGTAAGTCTTGCTAATAGGAATATTGAGATTGTTTTGACTTTGAATATCGGTATGTGGTCTCACCGAAGAGTGATAGTCTTTTCGAATGGAAAACTCACGTCTATGTGACTTGTGGAGCTTTGGTATGACGTCTCAGCAAAAGCAATATGTCTTGGCAACATGGTGAAAGCTGAGCGATAGCTCTCAGGACTTGATGTAACATCTTGCCGATAGGTAAACTCTTGGTGATATTGAATATGAATTCTTTGGGCATCGAGGAGACACTTCTTCTGTCTCACCGACATGCTGATATAGTGTGAAGTTGTTTGACCGAGTGAGACTATCCTATGTGGCTCATTGTCGATCAATAGGAGAAGCCGAATGGGAATCGTTGGAAGGCAGTCTGTTGTGACAGTTCTATGAGGAAGTTCGACAGACAGGGAATGCCATGAATATAGTTTGCCGTTGCAGATGCTCTAAGGTTTGATGGTTGGTTCAATCAATAGGTGTGTGAACAATTCGAATTGTATCAGAGTGAATTCTATTTTGTGTAGACTGTAACGTGATGGTTCCTGTACAAGTTTGATCATAGTGAAAGCTGCTATAATATGACATTAGAAAGATAAGTCAGAACATTTGTATGTAATTTTATTACTATAATACAAAGTGATTTCTCTTGGTGTGGTGGGTTTTTCTCCTGTAAGGGTTTTCCCACGTAAATCTGGTGTTCATCTGTGTTTTTCTAATTCTTTATTTTTGATATTTAGTTCATAGTGCATCTTAATTGAACTGTAATTGAAAAAATTAAAAGTGTATCTGCATTCTTCCCTGAGGTATTAACGTTAGGAGAGTTGTTTCCACATCTAATTTTCCTTACAAGTGGTATCAGAGCCTGGCCAGTTGTGTTATCCTTGTGGGTACATTGGGTTTTTTGTGTCAATTCTGTTTAGTGGGAGTCCTGTAGAAGTTTGTCAATTTCTAATTACAGATTGAGATGGCTAGCACATTAGGAAAGACTGAAATAGAGAAGCTCAATGGCAGCAATTTTGAGTTGTGGAAACTTAAGATGGAGGATCTTTTAGTGGATCATGATTTGTGGATTGTTGTGTCTGGAGTAAAACCTATAGGAATGAAGCAAGAAGATTGGGACCTTGCATATAGAAATTCTAAGGGGCTGATAAGGCTGGTTTGGTAGACTTTGTTCTTCTCAATGTGCATGAAGAGAAGACTACCTCTTCCTTGTGGAAGAGACTGGCATCTATTTATCAGGGGAAGTCTTTGGTGAATAAACTGTTCCTGAGGAAGAAGTTGTACTCTTTAAGAATTCAGGAAGGAGGGTTTGTAGCTGATCATTTGAATGCATTTAACATGTTGCTTGCATAGTTGACATCTGTTGGTGTAAAGACTGAAGAAGAGGATTGTTGTATGCTATTATTGTGTTCTTTTCCAAACACATGGGATCATCTGGTGATGGCTATTGGGAGTACAACATCTAGTTTCAAGATGGAAGATGTTGTTGGCTCTTTGCTGTCAGAAGAAATGAGAAGGAAATCCTCTGAGATGGTGAAGGAAGCTCTTGTTGTCAGAAGAAGATCAAAAGAGAAAGGAAAGAAGGACAAGAAATCAAAATCGAAATTAGAAGGAAGATCAAAGTTTCCTGGCAAGAATTCCAAGGTGAAGTGTTGGAACTGTGGGTAACCTAGTCATGTCCGAAAGGATTGTAAAGAGGAGAAGAAGAAGAAGAAGAAGAAGTATTATTTTGAAAATGACTCTTCTCATAGTGATGCAGATGCCTTCATTGCAGCCTTGGCTACACAAGCATCAGATGATGTCTAGCTGATTGATTCTAGAGCATCTTTTCACATGACATCTCACAGAGACTAGTTCATGAAGTATGAAGAATACGATGGTGGAAAGGTGTACTTGGAAAGTGATTCAACTTTAGTGATTCAACTTTGGAGATAGCTGGTCATGGAAGAGTCAAAATCCAATTTATTGATGGCAGAGTAAAGGGGATAAATGATGTTATGCACATACTAGGTTTGGCTTGAAATCTATTGTCTGTCAGTAAGCTGAATGATATTGGAGTACAAGTCATGTTCTTTGGAAATGGCTACAAGATGACTAGAGGTTCAATGGTGCTGGCTAGAGGTGCTCAAATTGGTACCTTGTACAAGCTGGATGCACAGGTTGTTCAATGTAACAGTGTCTCTGTAAAGTCACAGTAAGCTACACATGGAGGTAAAGAGGGAAATGTCCCTAATTATGTAAACTCTATGCAAGTAAAACTTCCAGTAGAGAAGACTATGCTTTAACATCATAGGCTAGGCCACATTGGAGAGAAAGGTTTAAAAACCTTGAAGAACAAAAACCTAGTTGAGGGGCTTGAAGATTGTAATCTTGAATTTGAATTTTGTCAACACTATATCTATGGAAAACAACACCGTGTTTCATTTTATTCCAGTCCTCATAAATCTTTTGGTTTGCTAGATTATATTCATTCTGATGTATTTGGTCCAGTGGATGTTCCTTCTTTGTCTAAATCAAGATACTATGTGTTGTTCATTGATGATTATTCAAGAAGAGCATTTTTTTATTTTTTGAAAAGTAAATTAGAAGTATTTAGTCAGTTTAAGGAATTTAAGAACCTTGTTGAAAATCAGACTGGTAGAAAAATAAAATGCTAAAGGACTAATAATGGCGGTGAATTATGTTCTGATGAGTTTGAAAGATACTGTAAAGACCATGGGATTAAAAGACATAAGACTACACTTTATACTCCATAGCAAAATGGAGTTGCAAAAAGGTTCAATAGGACAGTGATGGAGAGAGCACAAAGTATGCTCAGTCGTGTTGGCTTGGAGGAGAAGTTTTGGGCTGAGGTTGTATCTATTACATGTTACCTAATTAATCGTTCTCCAAATTCTGCTCTTGTTGAGAAAACACCTTTGGAAGCATGGTCTGGTAAGAAGCCCTCTTTAAGACATATTCATGTTTTTGGTTGTGAGGCATATGATCATGTGTCAGATGTGAAAAGATCTAAATTGGAGAACAAGGCTGTCAAATGTATTTTTATTGGCTATAGTGT
The DNA here is from genome assembly GCA_007258455.2 of Sequoia sempervirens. Lineage (NCBI taxonomy): Eukaryota > Viridiplantae > Streptophyta > Pinopsida > Cupressales > Cupressaceae > Sequoia > Sequoia sempervirens. The sequence goes on from VDFB02290074.1 coordinate 172,630, forward strand.
TGTCATAAAAGGATACAAGTTTTGGAATCCTAATACAAAGAAGGTTGTATATAGCAGAAGTGTAATCTTTCATGAGTTGAAACCTTCCACTTTGGATCTACAGTAAGAGACAAAGTCAAAAAACAATAAGGATGTAGCTTTAATTCCTCCTACACCAAAGAAAGAGGAATTGAAAATTCAAAATGTACCTAAAACTGAGGAGAGCTCAAGCAGTTCTAAAAGTTTTGAAGAAGAAGAACCTTAGCCTCAATAAGTGAGGAGGTTAACCTGTGAAAGAAAACAACCAGATAGGTATGGGTTCTCTTTGATAGATTCTACTTGTGCCTATGCTTTGATTTCTAGCACTGATGAGCCTAGGACTGTAAAAGAGGCATTTAAATTTTTTGATTCAGACTCTTGGTTGGAAGCCATGAATGAAGAAATGGCATCATTGGAAAAGAATGAAACTTGGAGTTTGGTGCCCTTTCCTAAAGGCAGAAAAGTTGTGGGCTGCAAATGGGTATTTAAAAAGAAGATTGGCCTGGATGGTAGTGTGGAAAAGTACAAGGCAAGACTAGTTGCAAAGGGTTATTCCCAGGTAGAGGGAATTGATTATTGGGAAATATTTTCTCTTGTAGCTAAGCCGACATCTATCAGATTTATTTTGTCACTTGTAGTAGCGTATGACTTAGAGGTCGAACAGATGGATGTGAAAACAACATTTCTTCATGGTGATCTTGAAGAAAAAATCTATATGTCCCAGCCTGAGCACTTTGTTGAAAAAGGTAAAGAAAAAATGGTTTGTAAATTAAAGAAGTCTTTGTATGGGTTAAAGCAGTCACCTAGAATGAGGTACCAGAAATTTGATACTTTTGTATTGTCTTTGGGATTTGTGAGATCAAAATCTAATCATTGTGTTTATTATAAAGCTAAAAGTGATCATGTGCTTATTATTGCTCTCTATGTTGATGATATGTTGTTCATGGGCAATAGTAAGCTAATGATTTATGATCTTAAGTCTCAATTGTTTGCTAAGTTTGAAATGAAAGATCTTGGTGCAGCAAGGAATATTCTGGGGATGGAGATAACCAGGGATAGGGATAGTAGAAAAATTTGGCTTAGTCAGAGTAAGTATATCAAGACTATTCTAGAGAGATTTTGCATGAATGATTGCAAGCAGTTAGTTGTTCCAGTCTTACAGGGAACGAAGCTATCTATTGAAGACTATCCAAAATATCCTACTGAGATGGAGGACATGACCAGTGTACCCTATGCTAGTGCGTTTGGCAGTCTTATGTATGCAATGGTTTGTACAAGGCTAGACATTTCCCAAGCAGTGGGAGTTCTTAGTCAATTTATGGCTAATCCTGGAAGAATACATTGGGATGTTGTGAAGAGAGTGTTTAGATATTTGAAGGGTACTTCAAATTTTGCTTTGTGTTACCATGGGAACTTGGTTGAATCATAGAGGACTCTCAACATTCGTGGATATGTAGATTCTGATTGGGCAGGGGACATTGACAGCAAGAGGTCCACCAATGGATATATTTTCATGTTGAATGGTGGTGCAGTGAGTTGGATGAGTAAGTGGCAAGCTATGGTCACTTTGTCCACTACAAAGGCTGAATATATGGCAGCTACACATGCTTGTAAAGAAGCAGTTTGGTTGAAACATTTGTGTTCTAACATTGGTTTTGATGCAGGGAAAATAACTATTTTTTGTGACATTTAGAGTGCAATTTGTCTGGCAAAGAATCCTACTTTCCGTGCTAGGATGAAACATATAGACGTACAATACCACTTTGTACAAGATATGGTGGAGGATGGAAAGGTCAGTTTGGAAAAGGTTGATACTCTGGAGAATGTTGTAGATTCATTGACAAAGCCAGTGAGCACAGACAAGTTCAAGTGGTGTGCTAGTTCGATGGGCCTTAGTGCCCATGATTTTTCAGTAAGTTTTATTATGCTCTAGAGGTGCCTGTGTGATCTTCGTCAAGTGGGAGATTGTTGGAAATATATGCCTCAATCATCATAGGCTGTAACCTCTACTAGAGCAAAGTCGGTATGACATCCATCATGTTTGGCCGACTAGCAGCTTTGATACATTGTGATTTGTTCAGGTCATTGTGACCTAGCTTCTGTCTCACCGAACATTCCTATCGCTGTGAAATTTTGTGTTTGTTGTGATCTCTTACCGCCCGTGGAGACCTCTAGCCAACATGCCATTCAATCGGGCGTCAAGGAGAGTCTTGGATGTTTGCTATGAGTTCTAGCGATAGTAGAAGTCTCGCCGATAGTATTTTATATTTGAAGTCTTTAGGGTAAGTCTTGGAGTTCGGTATGACTTATATCGATAAGGAATGTCTCACCGATGGTATTCACCCAAAGCAACACAAAGGGTCTCGGTGTGAGATCTTAGCAATCGGAAAAGGTCTTGCCAAATAGTTGTATGCTTTCAGAGAAACATAAGAGAGCTCGGTGAAACCTTTTGGCGAAAGATATGTCTTGTGGATCATTCAGTGCTCGGTGAAACATATGGATCTTAGAGTAGAGTCTCAGCGAAGGACGATAGTCTTGGCGACTGCTGATGGCTTCAGTGTAACTTTATGTATCTTGATGAAACCTCTTGGCAAGTGGTAAGTCTTGCCGATAGGAATATTGAGATCATTGTGACTTTGAATATTGGTATGTGGTCTCACCGAAGAGTGATAGTCTTGCTGAATGGAAAACTCATGTCTATGTGACTTGTGGAGCTTCAGTATGATGTCTCAGTGAAAGCGATATGTCTTGGTAACATGGGGAAAGCTGAGCGATAGCTCTCAAGACTTGATGTAACATCTTGTTGATAGGTAAACTCTTGGCAATATCGAATATGAAGTCTTTTGGCATCAGGGAGACACTTCTTGTGTCTCATTGACATGTCGATACAGTGTGAAGCCATTTGACTAAGTGAGACTATCCTACATAGCTCATTTTTGACCAATAGAAGCCAAATGGGAATCGTTGGAAGGCAGTCCGTTGTGACAGTTATGTGAGGAAGTTTAACAGACAGGGAATGCCATGAATATAGTTTGCAGTTGCAGATGCTCTGAGGTTCGATGGTTGGTTCAATCAATAGGTGTGTGAATAGTTCGAATTGTATCAGAGTTAATTCTATTCTGTGTAGACTGTAACGTGATGGTTCCTGTAAAATTTTGATCATAGTGAAAGTTGTTTTAATATGACATCAAAAAGATAAGTCAGAACATTTGTATGTAATTTCATTACTGTAACACAAAGTGATTTCTCTTGGTGTGGTGGGTTTTTCTCCCGTAAGGGTCTTCCCATGTAAATTTGGTGTTCGTCTGTGTTTGTTTAATTCTTTGTTTTTGATATTTAGTTCATAGTGCATCTTAATTGAACTGTAATTGAAAAAATTAAAAGTGTATTTGCATTCTTCCCTAAGGTATTGACGTTAGGAGAGTTGTTTCTGCATCTAATTTTCCTTATAGTTTCAAGTGAATCCCATTAACAGGGATCGACAATACTTCACCATCTAGCTTTGAAAGCTGAAATGCATTGTGTTCCTTCTTTTCTGTAATAATGTATGGGGCATCCCACATGGTGTCAAACTTTGTATGTTTACTAGGCCTGCTTTTGAGATCATCCCACTTGAAAACTAAATCACCTTCATTGAAGATCCTTGCTATTGCTTTCTTATTGAATGTCCTTTTCATTTGAGAATGATGAATCTGAAGCTTTCTGTAGGCTTCCTTTATGGTTTCTTCCAACTCTATTAATTGAGCAAGCCTGACTTGCATTGGTTGCTCCTCAAGTAACTCAAGCTCTTTTATATAACTCAAAGTTGGTAATTCAATTGAGATAGGAAATTTGGCTTCTTTTCCATAAACCAAAACATACGGTGAAAATCATGTTGATCGTTTTGGTGTAACTCTATCATCCCACAAGGCTAACTTGAGTTTGTCATGCCATGACCTCTGATTATCTTCAATAATCTTCTGTATGATCTTAATCAGATTCTTATTTGTTGATTCAGCCTGTCCATTACCCTGGGAGTAATAATTGGACGAAGTATTTAGATGAATATTATTTTTTACTGACCAATCTTAAACTCTTAAACCAACAAAATCCAAAGCATTATTAGAAATAATTGAATCAGGTGTACCCAACCTAGAAACTATGTCCTAATAGAAGTTTAAAATTGATGTTTCATTTGCATCTCTTAATACGATTGCTTCAGTCCACTTCGTAAAGTAGTCTATGGCAGTTAAAATCTATTTGTGCCCAACACTCAAGGGTGGATTGATTGGACCGATAAAATCAAGTCCCAACTTTCAATGGCTGCTCAACCTGAATTGGATTTAGGGGCAGGGTTGCTAACTTTTTTTTTCCTACAAAAAGTGAACATTTACTGCATTTTCTGACATAAGCATGAACATCTTTGAAAAGATCTTGCCAATAATATCCAGCTCTCATAATTTTTAGGGTTGTAGTACATGGTGCAAAATGACCTCTAGCAGGTCCATCATGGAATTCCTCAAGAATTCTTTTAGTCTAATTTGGGTAAACACATTTGAGGAACACGCCATTGAAATCCTTCTTATAAATAACACCATCAATTTCTGCATATGGAATTGCTTGCAATATGTAATATCTTCGTTTAGACTTGTCTAAACCTTCTGGACAATCTCCATTATGTAAGTAATAGATCATTTGATTAATCCAATCAGCTAAATGGGCTATAACAATAGGTTCTTCTTCATTATTCAGAACTGTAGCAACCTTTTCACTGTTGTTTTCTTTTTTTCCTACAATTTGTTCACATAAGCCTTTGCCTCTAACGAGCTTGGTAACCTTTATGTTGATTTCATACTCCATGACTTTGGTTATCCAACCCGCTCTTTTATCATTAATGTCTTTATTCAGCATAAATTCCTTGACTGTTGGGTGAGCTACCAACAAATGTATTTTATTATTTGACAACATATTTCTGAACTTTTTGAGACTTCTTACTATAGCAAGCACATGCTTCTCAATGAATGAATGCCTGGTTTCATAATCATGTAAAACTTGACTAAAGAAAGCTATAGGTTGCTCTTTATCTTCATTATTTTGATGAAAAAGCATTGCGGAGATGGTATCCACTCCCCCAAAAGCGTAAGTATAAAATCCTTATCAAAATCTGGATTGATAAGAGTAGGGGTTGTTGCAAGTGCCTCTTTAATCTACTCAAAAATGTTCTTTCCTTCTTTTGACCAACTAAATTGAATGTTTTTCTTTAGCATGGCTGTCAATGGCTGCAATAAAGCTGCAACATTGGGAATAAATCTCCTCATGAAGTTTATTCTGCCTAGAAAGCTTTGCAAACCCTTTTTGTGAGCGAGCAGCAATAAAGCCAATATGGCTGCAATCCTCTCTGGATCTATAGAAATGGCATCTTTAGAAACAATGTAACTTAGAAGTTTACCTTCGTGGACAACAAAGATACTCTTTTTTGGATTTAAATAAATTCCATATTCTCTACATCTTTCAAAAATATGTCTAAGATACACAAAGTGATCATCAGCATTTCATGAGAAAACAGTGATATCATCTAGGTAAACAAGAACAAACTTGTTTAGGTAAACAAGAACAAACTTGTTTATCAAACCTTGGAAAGCCATATCCATCACTCTCTGAAAGGTGGCTCCTATGTTTGACAATCCAAATGGCATCTTTCTGTAAGACATAGTACCCCACTTGGTGGTAAAGGTTGTCTTGTACTGGTCTTCCTCCTTAACCAAGATCTGGTTATAACCTGAACATCCATCCAACAATGAGAACCTTTCTGATCCTGAAACAACCTGCAATATTTTCTCCATTGAAGGCAGCGATTAGTGATCTTTGAGTGAAGCTCTGTTTAGATCACAGAAATCAACGCACAACCTTATCTCTCTGCTCTTCTTTCTGACAGGCACCAAGTTTGATACCCAAGAAGTGTGCTTGATTGGAAATATTATACTACCTTCGATCAACTTGTTTAATTCTATTTTCATCAAATGTTCTAACTTCGGATTCAGGGGCCTTTGCTTGTCTTACCGATTTTCCGTTAGGCTCTAACTCAATTGTATGTTGAGCCAACTCAGGGTTAAAACCTTTCAGATCTTCATACTCCCAAGAAAATATGTCACTGAATTCTTGACAAAGCAAGATAAAGGCTTGATGTTCTTCCTTTGTATAGACTTTGCCAAGCTTAAGCAACTTGTCCTTGAATATTTATATTGATTCGTAATGCTCCTGCTTCACTGTGATACCTGATTTATCTCTTCTAACCTAGTCATCAGTGTTGAAGATGGATTCAAGGGTTACAAAACCCTTTGGCAGCTTCTTAGACTTAAGTTGCATGATTTGATCACCATATTGTTGATCAAACTTTCATTGATTTGCAGCAAAAAACTCTGCTTCTTCCATCAGAAAATGAATTACTTGTTCATCACTGTCAAAAATTTTCCAACTAATATTATTATCAGGTACTGAAGGTTTGACAACTAATTTCACATATTGTTGTACCTCCACATTGTGAATTTCAGTCAGAATGTCAAACTGCGATCCTATGGCAGCAAGTTTATCAGCTTGCTTATTCTGATTTCTTGGTACTGATTGTAGATTAAATGCATCAAATTCTTCGATTAAGTCCCAAACATAGTGTTTATACAATTTCAACAAATCATTCTTTGTTAAATTCAGATTTCTAACCTGATTTGTGATCAATTCTAAATCACCAAACACCTGCAAGCACTTAATTTTCCTTTTTTTGGCCCATTCTAAGCCATGTATTAGTGCTTCATACTCAGCAACATTATTAGAATAGCTGAAAGCAAATCTAAAAGTTGAATAATACCTGTCTCCTTCAGGCGAAATCAAAACATCTCCTCCACCAACACCAATTTTACTTTTGGATCCATCAAAATACATCTTCCAAAGTTGATCAATCGGTTGTACTCGTTGGTTTTCCTCCTTGACTAGATTTGGAATAGTTACATCGGGCTCCTAAATCATATAAATGCCCAAACCTACTTCATCTATGAGATTGAACGGATCAACCTCATGATTTTTGGCTGCCCACTCATCTAGATTTATGTCATGTATGCCTTCTATAGGTACAGTGGGGTCGAGGGTCACATATTGATCCTCTTGATCATGGAAAGCTAGGTTTGCATTTATGGGATTTGGAATTGTTGCCCGATTTTCACCTACGGGCTCCTCAGGCAGGACAAATTGTGTTTCAGATGTTCACAAGGGCCAAATGGGACATTTTTCTTGAGGGTTAGGTCATGCATCTGATGACGTTTTACAAGGAGCCCAGTTGAGAAGCATGCCTCAATCAGTTTTGGTGAAAAAATCCTCTAAGGCAAGAGTCGACAAGACCTTTCAGATGTCCTACCAACTGGTGGCTTGGCTCTGTCCATTCAAAATCCAAAGAGGGTGTTGGCACTACAAAATTCTGATGATTTTACAAGTTGTTCATGCTCACAATTTTCAAAATAAGTCCCACCATGAGCATATTTTCCCCATGTTTGGCCATGTGGTACTATAAATTCCATCAAGTTTGAATATTTCACATTATAGTTCATATTGGCATAAGGTTATCAAGGTTTCCCTGACCCATAGTGCATTTTGTTAAGAGGCATCTATGTTGCCTATCGGCAAGACCTTAGGGGTGTCACAGTGATTGGACTTCATATGCAGGTACCTATCAGCAAGACATTAAGCGTTGTCCCGACGACTAAGATTTTCCCCATCGGCATGAAGATCTCCTTCGGAGAAAGGTCTTAGCGAGATATTTATGTCTCACTGACCGGAGGCAAAGGGATAAGCATATCGGCAGGAGTTTTTTTTCTTTGGGGTGAAGTCTTGGCGAATTCTTCATGTCTCACCGACTGGCATGGATCAAGCAAACACTTCGACAAGAGTTGTGTCATCTATGTGTGGTCTTGCCGAGCGCTTTGTGTCTTGCCGACCACCGATAAGGATATACATCTCGGTGAGAAACTTTTACATCAGAGAGATGTCTTGGCGAGTGCATTTGGTCTCGCCGAGAAAGCACAAAGGGATACATCTTGGTGTAACATTGAGTAGGTATGACTGCAAGGAGGTCTTGGTGACAACAAGAATCGGCAAAAAGGTCTTGCCAACAAGATGTTGTCTTCCCGAAATGAAATAAGATCGCCAAAAGATGATGTCTTCGGCATAATGTATTGTCGAATGCTAAATATCCTACTGACTAAAGGAACTCTTTCCAAATGCTGCTACAAGGTCTAATTGCATAAGGGAGACACGATTAGTGTCTCACCAACATGCGGTCCAGTTTAAACGACCTTTGACCACCTGAAGAATCTATGTGGCATCCGTTCGACCAATCAGAGGGAGCTACAGGTGGATCATTGGCAGCTTGACCGATGCTAAGAAGATCAATAGGGTGAAGACGACATGGATCAACTATGAGCTCTGAAGCATTCAAAGCAACTCAACAAGGGATTCAAAGATGGACACAAGGACCAAAAGTGAATGTAGTAGCTACAAAAGATCTGAAGGATTCTCCTAGAAGTGACTCTTCACCGACATGGACAGCAGGGGCACACTTAAAGGCAACATTAATTTCATGCAAAAGATCTAGGGGGAGTTTTCCTGAAGTCAGATATTTTGTAAGCCCTAAGGGGCTGACATCTTTTTGTATATAGGGAATTTTTTTCCTCTTTGTAAAGGTGTTCGAATTATGCATTCCCATGAGTTAGTGATTTTTAACAATCCTTTCTTAGTTGATGTATGCTTTGTAACTCAACTGGAATCTAAAATACAACACAAAGTTTACCTTGGAAGCTGGTGTTAATGTTTATAGTACTCTCATTTCTATATATTTAGATTATGCAAGTTTTCAACTGTGCTTTTAAGTCTACATTCATACCTTAAAGCTGTGAAATCCATCTTTCCTTCTTAAGATATGTATGTAGATCAGGCCTGTTAAGAATGACACATAAGTCTAAAGAGGTTATGTTGAGTAAGTGAAACAGTTGCCATTAAGTTTCCCAGTGTATGTTAATCTCGTTTTTATTTCATGATTTCTTATCAATGCGGTGTATCACTAGAGGATTTAGTTTTCATTTGTATGCATTCTCCTTCTCCCTTTTCCTTACAGAATTAGTAGTTAGGTGATATTTCTAGTGTAGGAAGCCGGCCTTCTCTGAAGGTTCATTTCAACTTCAGGTGACCCACAACCTTGAAATGATCCCATGATTCTCTAGAAAGCTCAGTTTTCATAACTTTGCATAGGGTGCATTTTCTAGGAGATAACAGTTTTGGCAGGCCCAGTGGGATAGTGAATTGTTTCTCAGTTCATGTTTATGCATTTGATTACTATTTTTTGGTGTGTATAGCTGCCGTTCCAGTCTTTTGGAGGAAAATTTTCAACACACTTGGTGACTCCAGAAAGATATCAAATGGTTTCAAGCAGACAATGTGCTATTATGAAAAATCAGACCTGGTTTCTTGCTTTACCAAAAACTCCAGGGAATTTCAAGTCTCTCGAATGAACAAATATGTCTACATTTTATGGAAATATGTCATATTATCCACCATTTCATGAAAACCATGCATGGGTTCCCTCTTACCAGCCATCTCACATATAGCAGCTTGTTGGTCTTATGCCAAATGTCCCTGTAATAGCGGACTACCAGTAGCCTCATCATGTTTTCCACCCTCCCATCCCTGCTCAATCTCAATATCAGCCAATCTATGATCAAAATCAACCCCATGAAGAGGTATTTGATGCCAACCAACATGATTATCTACGTAATCAGCCTCAAGAGCACCCTTACCAAAATGTATTGGATCTAATTCAAAATCTTGATCATGTGTTGTAGGATTTAAGCCAAAAACTTGAACATATGAAGATTAGTGATGCTAGTAAGGTGTTCTCATGTATGTATCAGATGTTGGTTGACATCAGGAAGCAGAAAGGGATCATCTCAGAGCAGTGAAAGTTGGCTAATCAATCCTTTATTTATGATCAAGAGCGGGCGACAAAAGGAAGGCAGTTTGAGGAAAGCCTAGAAAGAGAGATAGCTGCTAAAGAGGAGCAGATCAAGTCTCTGTCTACTTAGGTGCAAAATAGTCAAGATTATTTTGATTATCAATGCCAATTAAGGTATGAAACTTCCAATCCTAGTCTCAGCCTAGCTCTTCCTATAATATTGAACAATCCTATCAATAAAGGAGTTCCCAAACCCAATTTTCCAAGCTTCAAGCAAGCTGAACCTCTTCAACCTACTAAATTTGAGTCCCCAAGTTTTAGAAATCTTGTTTCAACTCAGGAACCTATCCTTAAGCAAGCTCAACCTGTGGAGAAACCTAGGAAATTCACTTTCCCAAGTTTTAGGAGCTCTCCTTTTGTTCAAAAGCCCTTTATTGAACAATGGCATCCTTGTGAAGAACCTATTAAGGAGGCTCAACCAACCCCTTATGTTTTAGAGCAACATAAAGAAGAGATGCTTATAGAGGAAGAAACAAATCTTTTAGCTTCTGTTATGTTTGAACAGGACCTTGGGAATGACAAATCAAATGTGATAAAGGAGGCAAATGAGGTTGTAGATGAAGAGCAGACTTTTGGTCCAAACAACACAATCAACATGATGGAGAATGGAAGTGTGAACTTGCTACATTTGGCCATGGAGGAATACAGACTACAGCTGCAAAAGGCTGAATAGGAGAAGAATTCTCAAAATGTTTCTGGCAATGTTTTAGCTGATGATCCTCCCACTGTTCTTCAAGATGGTGAAAATATTCCAACAGGACAACAAGGTGAAATAGTGGAAAAGGCTGACCAAGAAGAGCAATGTACAGTCTGGAATGAAGAAGGTGTGATTTTTCCCACTCTAAATGCTATCTCAGAGCAACAAGAAGACATCAATCAACTGTAGGTTCAAGAGTCAAGATAACAACATGAAGAGACTAAAAAGGGTGATGTGGATCATGAGTCCATAGCTTCATTTGTTGAGCTTCCATGTTTCATTGAGTGTGATGAGGAAAGCCTAAATATGGTCATCAGTCAGCAACATGAGGTTGAAGAGGAGCAGTGTACAACTAGATTTGATACTTTTGAGCATGTTATGCTTGAGAAAGTTGATGCTAAGCTATATGGAGAAGTGTACACTGATATAATTGAACACTTCTGTTCAAAATTAGAGGACAAAAGGCCAAATCTGCTAGAGGAGTTTGGCACTCATGCAGAAATTCAACAACAGATTTACAAGTTTGAACAAAAAATTTCTCATGAGCCTGCTGCATGATGTCTTATGAGGTCTCATGAGCTCCCTTTCTGCTATAAATCAAAGCTTTAACTAATTTATCAACCGAGAGTTCATCTTAGGAGACCCCTTCACTGTTTGAACACTTGCCTACCTCCATAGAAGAGGACAAGCCTGATTTGGAGCATCTTTCTTTGAATAGTAATGAAAATTATAAGCAGCTTCCATTCTGGTGCATAAAAGAGCCTGAGGCTGATGCGTTGATTGAAGATGTGATGGAGGAAGCTATCTCCTTATCCATTGGAGGAACGAGTGTTCATTTTGGAAAGCATGAGCATACTAAGGAGGTTACTAATTTCTGTCAAGTTAGCCACAAGGGTTATACCTTTCCATCCAGCAAGGCGATAAAGCAGCAACTCATGAACAAGAAATCAGCAAGGAGAGCTCAAATTTTGTCTTTATAAGGGGTTATCCGATCAGAGATTTAGCCCAAATGGAGCTTGATAAAGTGCCAATAGTTAATCAAGCACTCACACATGGATCCACAACTGAAAGTGGTATAAGGGATGTGCTTGTAGTTAAAAAAGAGTGTGTACAATTTACTTATCCTTCTTTGAATACAAATACATGTGATCTATCTAGTGAGGTAAGTGAACTCATTCACCTCTTTCAAGAGGCAGTGCATCGTCTTCTTAAACCTTTTTCTGTTTTTCGCTTTTACTCAGCTGTCCTTAAGCATGCCAGTCATTATACTTTGAAGAGAAAAGGCAGCTATTTCAATCATCTTGTAAATAGTTTTGTTTAACTAGTTTCTTACTGGTTAGTGTAGGATAGGTTTAGCTGCAATTTTTCATTTCCCTAAGTGTTGTTTCAACACAGTTAGATAGTTTTCCCTTCTATAGTTTCCTGTTTTCAATAAATGTCTAAGTGATCCATTCTTGAGTTACAACTATATTATGGTCATGTAAAAGGCTGCTCCAAGTCCATTCCTTAGTTTTTCCAATGACTCTGTGCCCAATGGATAGGCCTAGGCAACTGGTTTCTATGTTTAGCAAGAAAACATCCAGCAAAGGTCACCATAAATGTTGCCCAATTTTCACCTACGGGCTCCTCAGGCAGGACAGATTGTGTTTCAAATGTTCACAAGGGCCAAATGGGACATTTGCATTGAGGGTTAGGTCATCCATCTAATGATGTTTCACAAGGAGCTCAGTTGAAAAGCATGCCTCAATCAGTTTTGGTGAAAAAATCCTCTAAGGCAAGAGTCGGCAAGACCTTTCAGATGTCCTGTCGACTAGTGGCTTGGCTCTGTCTATTCAAAATCCAAAGGGGATGTTGGAACTACAAAATTCTGATGATTTTATAGGTTGTTCATGCTCACAATTTTCCAAATAAGTCCCACCATGAGCATATTTTCCCCATGTTTGGCCATGTGGTACTATAAATTCCATCAAGTCTGAATATTTCACATTATAGTTCATATTGACATAAGGTTATCAAGGTCTCCCTGACCCATAGTGCATTTTGTTGAGAGGTGTCTATGTTGCCTATCAGTAAGACCTCAGGGGTGTCACAACAATTGGACTTCATATGCAGGTACCTATCAGCAAGACATTAAGCGTTGTCCTAGTGATTAAGAGTTTCCCCATTAGCATGAAGATCTCCTTCGGAGAAAGGTCTTAGCAAGATCTTTATGTGTCACCGACCGGTGGCAGAGGGATATGCATATTGGCAGGAGTTTTTTTCTTCGGGGTGAAGTCTTGGTGAATTCTTCATGTCTCACCGACTGGCGTGGATCGAGCAAACACTTCGACAAGAGTTGTGTCTTTGGTGTGTGGTCTTGCTGAGTGCTTCATGTCTTGCCAACCACCTATAAGGATATACATCTCGGTGAGAAAATTTTACATCAAAGAGATGTCTGGTGAGTGCATCTGGTCTCACCAAGAAAGCACAAAGGGATACTTCTCAATATAACATTGAGTCGGTATGACTACAAGGAGGTCTTGGCGACAACAAGCATCGGCAAAAGGGTCTTGCTGACAAGATGGTGTCTTCCTGAAATGAAATAAGATCACCAAAAGATGATGCCTTCAGCATAGTATTTTGTCGAATGCTAAATATCCTACTGACTAAAGGAACTCTTGCCGAATGCTACTGCAAGGTCTAATCGCATCAAGGAGACACGATTATTTTGATCTTCACCAGTAAAAAAGGGTAGACTTTTGATTGTTGCAATTGGTATATCATCGTGTTGAGCCAGATCCAGTGGGCTACCCCATTAAATGGAACAAAAGCATGTGCTATGGCCATCAGAGCTACTGGTATTATGAGATTTACAACTTGTATAATCGGAACAGGTGAAAATGGTACTCTGTAACTTGGTGAAGCTGAATATGAAATTGGCTTCCTTGCTACTGATCTGACTCTTCTTCTTGATGTGTAAACTAATGGTTCTATTCTTAGAACCATAGAAACTAATTGCTTTCTTGAAGGCTTACTAGGTGTTCGCTTGGTTTTCCTTCCTCTTCTCTTTGGCGAAATAAGTTGCAAATATTCAAATGAAGAAGAACTTGTCTGAATATTTCTCATAAGCTATTTACACTTGATCTACTGGAAACTGAGAATGGAGTCACTAGGTATATGAAAATAATCCTCTAAAAGGCTGAAATACTATTGTATATACTAGAACAGTAGCATGAATTGTAAAATTCTTGCTCTGAAAAGTGATTCAAAATCCCATCGGGCGTGCCAAAAACTGTTGTCAAATAGATTGCACCCAAATGCTTGAATGATTAAATTCAACAATCTGTTGAAACATTGGATCAAACTCAGGTTGTGGGTGACCTATAGTGAGATTGAACCTCCGAATTCTAGGCCGGCTTCCTATATGATTCTTAAATTAATAAATAGTAACTTACTAGAAAAAGAATAGAAGAACTATTTCTAAATGCATGTGAAACTGTAAATTGAAAGGTGATGCACCTGATTGATAAAGATCTGCAACTGTGATTCACAATAAATTTCATGAAAACTATCCACACAAGTCAATTTTAACAGTTTGACCATAAAAATGACTCTAAGGGAGGCTTGAACAAATCACCTATGAAGGAAAATAGGGTTTTCACAGCAAAGAAGAATATTATTCATTTACACAAACTTAGACTTGTGATTTCTACTATTTGAATGGATGCAAATATAAATGAGACAAAGATTTTAAAGGTTTTGATATTTAAACACAGTAAAAATTCATCAAATCATTCATAAAAACAACATAATGATAAGGCAGATTTTTGATTTCACTGCAATTGAAGGAATCTTCGTAAAATGACACAAATAAACCTGTAAACTTGTTGCTATATTAATCTAAATTGAAAGTTGAGTTACATGATAATTCATTTTGCAGAATGCAAAGGCTAAAAAACAAGAACTAGAGGAAAAAGATAAACTTTTTCCAATAAATACAATAAGAATGCACTCCAAAGTGCATGAAAATGAAATTGAAATTCAATTTTAGTATACAAATGATAACTCCAAGGCAAATCCCAAGCAAAATAAAATATCTCCAAGACAAGAGCTCAAACTCATGCAAAAATGAGTGAACTCAGTCTCAAACTCCCAGTCATAATGTGTGCAACTAAAAAGTAGCTCGAACTGAACTAGAAATCTGTAAACAGTGAGTTAAGCATGCAAAAAGTCACCTCGTAAAATTCTCCCATGAGCAAACATGAAAATGCATGAAAGGAAGTCTCATAATTGATGATAACTACAAGAACAAGTGGCCAAACTGCCCCTAATCCATGTACAACTTATGTCAAGTCATAATTTAATGCAATCTACATGTAAACTGTCTCAAAACCCTTTGAAAAGCTCCTCTTATCATATGTTTTAAATATTAAAGTAACAACAATATTACTTTAAATATTTAATTGAACATCAAATACTTCTCAAATTCATGCAAAGTATAATATCTTCAAAATCAAAGTATACTTTTGAAGTCAATCCTCAAAAACTCACGGGCCCCTTATTACTCCCCTCTATGCATATATTTCAAAATGCATTCACCATTATAGATAAATTGGTCAACCACCATGCAATATTGTAAATATTTTACGATAGTTGACCACCATGCAATTCAGTCGACTTGACTTAAGAGTCAAAATATGGCAAGGAAAAACATAATGATTTTGATAAAATCATGAGCAAAATTGAAAACCATGTCAACTTTAGGCAAGTAAAACCATCCAACCCTAACTTTTAATCATTCTTCATTTTGACTAGAGCTTGGAGAAGGCTCCTTCAGTGTGTCGCCATGCCTATGCTGGGAAGGGTTTGAACAACATCTTTGTATGTTTTATGAGTGATCTCTTCGAAGGTTTCTATAGTAAACTCATGGTAAAACCTGATTCTTCCATAAAAACGGCCTCTTCTTATCATTTTGAAGCATTTTCTAAGCTTTGTACAGCCACAACTATCTTGGAACTTGACCTACTGGTTAGTTCAGTTATTCCTCTATTTCAAAACATTTTCCACTCTTCTCAGCTTGACCCTGCTGACAAACTGCAAGCATATGTTTGTATTTCAGCTTTAAATGTTGAAACCCCAAATGAACTTTTGAAAATTTAATTGGAAATGATATCTTAGGCCATTTCAGGTCGCGGCCTCCATAAGGTCTACAAAACTTAACATGTTTTTCCTCCATTTTTTGTCTTCCTGTGAAAACAAGGAAATGACTTCATTATGGCAGCTTTTGTATACTTTTCTTTCATGGTAGCAGCGATGACTGTATTTATAGCTTCTTCCATAACTTCTCCCATTGTGGGTGTATGGTAAATGGCTCAGCCCAGTTGTAAAATTGTTGTGTTTGGGATGAATTTGCATTTTCTCAAACTAGGTATTATGTGCTTTTTTCCAAGCTGCAACCTTCATTATTTTCCATGTAATACAAAAACATTTTCTTCATCAGACTGTATATTGTATTTTATATTTTTTTGGAAATTTTCATTGAACTGATTCTAAAACTCGAACCCTACACTTATTTTGTAATTGGAAAGAAAAGAAATTTTCTTTATTCCTGTAGCCGCCATGAGGGTTTGACAAAGCACAAAAAGTTGTAAAAACAACAAGGGTTTGAGACCCTTTTTTGCACACAAGCTCGATGTTTGGCTTCATTTTTTAAGACTTTGGAAACATAATATAGACTTGGACTGTAGAAATGATATTCCCTGCACAACTAATATATAATCCTCCCTCAGATAATGATTTTCTGATTTGGTCTTTTATGATGTCCCTTGATGATAATGCTCTTTATTCAAATGTTTTCTTGTTCCTCCTGAATTCTATCTTTTGGGCATCACATGCTTATACAATTAAATAAGAAACCTTGCATTCGTTGAAGAAAACATTTATCTTGAAATAAAATCACCTTTGATTGTAGTTAGCATTTGAGATTACCATGGTTGCCTCTCCATCCTCTATTGCACAATATAGGTACAGACTGACCATTTACTTCAAACTTGCAAGACAATTTGTTATCTTCAATTAATGAAAACTGCACATCCTCATCCATATAGAGTTGTTCTCAACTCCTAAAGAATCACCCTTTTTATTTTCATTAATTTTTTTTTACAAAGTATTCCCCTTCTCTTCTTCACCTTTGAGAGCCTCAACATTAGTAGAATGTTTAATTCCAACTTTAAGAGATTCAGAAAAATGCTCTATATTAGTTATGGAATTATTAGTATTTGATGGTTACATGTTCTTTCCAACATGTATCAAAAGCTCTTTACTTCTCATTCAGCCTATGTGATCTTGATGACTCCTTTCAAATGAAGAATGGATGTGAAATTGCTTCCTTATAATGATACTCTACTTTTGCTTAGTGTGCACCTATTCTTTTGTATTTGCATTGATGTCTATCATAGAAGTATATCTCCAATGTTCTTCAGTTATCACTGCTTTTTAATGTTCTTCACCTATCACTGCTTTTGTTACTTGGAAATGCCTTGAATTTGAAACTTTGTTAACTGAAACAAATGGGACTGGTAATGATAATGACAGTCATACCCCTTAATATATTGATGATGTTTCCCTTGATGCTTTAATATGTCAATGCCTTAATTGCATATGTGGTTGTCCTTCATAATGATGTTGTTACAGATTACTCCGTTCTATCTCTTGATCTTAAGATGCAATAATGTTGTCCTATTATCATGTTAACTATCCTCCTGAATCTTTGGATGAACTATGTATGTACTTTGGAGTTGTAAGAAACAATTGAATTGATGAATGCTCTGCTTTCCCTTCAGTATAAAGGGGCTCAATGCCTCATCAAAATGTGAATATAAATGAAAGGAAAAGTTGAAACAAGAGATGATAAATGCAATCAATGCTCTCTTAATATATTTCTTTAATTGTTTCTTTGAATGATGAGCAAGAGATAATTGCTCAATCTGTTTTACCATGCTATTATACTGCTTGATGACAGTCCTAGATGATGACTGTTTCTTTGATGCTTGATGACTCTCATTTATGAACGTTGAATGAGAGAATACCTTCATACCTTCTTGATATTCCAGGCTTGACCCTTGTGGGATCCCATTTTACCCCACATTTCTAATGAAAATGATCTCGAACATGATGAACCTGTTCCTGCACATTGAAACAAACAAGTTAGCAAAAATAATCGAAGTTGAAAGCTTTCATTGAGTTTCCTGTTCCTTGATTATCAACCTTTGTAACTCAATCATCTGGTGAATGCCTAATTGAATATAAATTACATTCCTTTTGGTAGCATAGGCATAAAGTAGAATGTAATTCATCATTGCTTAGAGTACATCTCTAACATCATCTTTTTACAATTTTGCAGGTTCATGGAGCGTGAAATTGAGGCTGCAGCTTGGAGACGCGACAACTGAAGACATCAAGCAAAAGTGATTCATCATCACAGGCAATGATGAATTACTTCTCTTCTTTGTGTTTACGTTATCTTCAGTAGTTTAGCTTTCATTGAATTTTTTATTCATTATTTGATTAAGACAATCAAATTCAGCTACTCTCGTGGCTTGTGCGGGATTTCAGGTTTTTACAAGATGAATAAAAAGCATTATTATGCAAATGTCCAATTTTCTATTTCAAATACTTGCATAATAAAACTGAAAATCAAATGTAATATAATCTTTATGATGAACAATGAATACATAGTAGCAAAACTTGAAATTTTTTGTGCCTCTCAATGATGAATTCAATTCAGCCTGTTTGAGCTGGTAGTGAAAAATAGGTAACAAGTAGAGCAATTAGCTCAATCTGTGTCTACCCGATCGGTTGGCCATTTAGGCAGTTCCGTGATCTTGATTAAGCATGTTCGGTTTATGTTATGATGAATTCCCCCTTATGTCTATCATTTTGTAGATAATTAAGTTATTAATCCTATAGTTGCTTTTATTAATAATAATAATTTAGTCCTTATACATAATTGTTTATGCTCAATAACTATTTAATTTAATAAAGAATTTTTTTAACTTTAATTTTTAAATTATAAAGATTTTGTAAATCAATAAACAATTAATATTCAATTTATAATATTTAATTCAAATTTAATTTATTTAAACTATATAACTAAATTAATAAATTTAACTTATGTTATTAAGTTTTGTTTATTTTCCAGTTTGGTTGGTTTTGGTTGGTTGCGAGAAGTTTTATTTCCCCAAAGGAAATGTGTAATCACGGGGCATTACATCTGGTATTAGAGCCCAAGTTTCTAACACTGGGTACTCTGGTTTCATATGAGCCCATTATATTGTCCTAGTTTCTTGGAATTTTGTGATTATGTTTCATATGCACTCTGGGCATATGGATAGGGAGAGAGAAAGGTCTCCTAGGAGGAGAGATGTCATAGCAGAGCAGGAGACTATTATAGCAGGTCATATGAGGGATCTCTTTATCTATGCATTGATTATAGACAGTTGAATAAGGTGACGATCAAGAATCGTTATTTGTTACCTGTGATAGATGATCTCTTTGATCAGATGATGAGGGCCAAGGTGTTCTCTAATATTGATCTGAAGTCAGGCTATCATTAGTTGTGTATCCATGAGGAAGATATCTATTGGACCACTTTTCATACCCAATATGGACACTATGAGTTCACAATGGTTCCTTTTGGGTTGACAAATGCACCCTCAATGTTTATTAGTTTGATGAATGGAGTGTTTCACACTTATCTGGATCGGTTTGTGCTTGTGTTCTTGGATGATATTCTGATTTATTCTAGATCGATGGAGGAGCATGAGGTTCATTTGCGATAGGTATTGCAGTGTTTGAGGTTCAATCAACTTTATGCCAACCTGGCTAAGTGTGAATTTTTCCAAACTAAGGTTAAGTACCTTGGTCATGTGATTTCAAGAGAGGGTATAGCCGTGGATCCCTCTAAGATCCAGGCCATTGTGAATTGGCCAGCACCGACAAATGTTTTAGAAGTTTGGAGTTTTATGAGGTTGGATGATTATTATCGTCGATTTGTTTAGGGTTTTTCTTAGATAGCTCACTCGATTACTCCCCTTAGGAGGAAAGGGAAGAAGTTTGTGTGGATGGAGCAGTGTGAGATGACCTTTCGTATGCTAAAGGAGCTTCTCATTGGTGCACCTATTTTGGTAGTTCTTGATCCATATTGAGATTTTGTGGTGTGTATCAATGCTTCTTTGGAGGGCTTAGGAGCATTACTTATGTAGGATGGTCGTGTGATCGCTTATGAGTCTCACAAACTCAAGGATCATGAGTTGAACTATCCCATTCATGACTTGGAGCTGGCAGCAGTGGTTCATGCTTTGGTGAGGTGGCAAAATTTTCTTTTGGAGCATTGCTTCGAGCTACATAGTGATCACCATTGTCTATAGTACATTCCTAAAGTGACCCATGTATTGGATTGGAATGCATTGTAGGTAGAGGATGGGAAGCTTTCTATGGAGCCCATGTGCATTCTACAGCATCGGAGGTTGACCCTGAGGGGCCGAGACATAGAGTAGGTAAGGGTCCAATGGGACCCAAATGATGATACCTCAACTACTTGGGAGGTTGCATTGAGGATGCAAGATCTCTACCCTGATCTCTTTGCAGGCTACCAGGAGTAAGCCTAGCCCTAGGGGGGAGGATGTGATACCCCTCCATGTTTTGGACATTGACTCTATTCAGATAGAATAATGATGACTCATTTATTTTATATGATTGGGATGATGTTTATGTTATGATGATTTACTTTACGAAATAATGCTTTGAGTAACTTATATGTTATGTTAATGATTTGGTTTCCATTTTGATCAATTATTTATGGATACTAACTTGGGTACTAACACTTTTAGTTATTTTATGGGATATGATGTATTATTTTTTATCTATTTGGTCTTGATTGTGGTGAGAGGGAATGATGTCTCATCATTCTCTTTGGGGAGACATGAGATGTCACGATTTCCCTTCATTAGTGTGTGTGTGTGTGTGTGTGTGTGCATGTTTATATGTTATATTGTGTATGCATTCATCTGTGATGCAAGGTTTCAAGTACAAGGCATCGACTCCACTTGGTCCCATAGGTCTGAGCATGCCTGCCCAATTTCGATTGAGGTTATGGGAGGTAGCATATTGGCCCGTTGTTCATACCTTAACCCTTTTTCTCAATATTAGAGCAATGAGCTCATTTTGTGTCTACCTAATCAATTAGCCATTTAGGTAGCTCCATGATCTTGATTAAGCATGTTGGTTTTATGTTATGATGAATTCCTTTGTATGTCTATCATTTTATAGATAATTAAGTTATTAATCCTATAGTTTCTTTTATTAATAATAATAATCTAATCCTTATACGTAATTGTTTATGCTTAATAACTATTTAATTTAATAAAAAAATTATTGAAACTTTAATGTTTAAATTATAAGGATTTTGTAAATCAATAAACAATTAATATTCAATTTACAATGTTTAATTCAAATTTAATTTATTTAAACTATATAACATAATTAATAAATTTAACTTGCTGGTATTGGCATGGCATGTTGGCTTAAAGGTGGCATTGTTGTTCTTGCCACCAAGGTTCAAAGCCCGTTGGGGTGGTATTGTTGAATGGTTGTATTCTGGTTCATAGCTCCAGTTCAAAAGCATTTACCCCTTGAATAATTTTTTTTTTAATAAATTTAACTTATGTTATTAAGTTTTGTTTATTTTCCAATTTGGTTGGTTTTGGTTGGTTGTGGGAAGTTTTATTTCCCCACAGGAAATTTGTGTAATGGCGAGGCATTACAAGTTTAGATGGTATTTATGTTTTTTGGGCCTCTCATCCCCTAGTAATTAAATCATGGTATTGATACCCCTTTTCTCTTGTAAGGTGTCCAACAAGTGGGAGAATGTTAGGAAAAATATGTCTCAACCTTGTAATTACAAAAATTTACTATTTATAGTAAGTTTATATTTGAGCATGGATTGGTCTGAGATTTTCTCCAAAGCTATGAAATGGCTAAATAAACATGTTGGTAAAATTTGTCACAAGATCGTGTCTAGATTTGAAGATATTAAATTTTCCAATTTTTGAAGTTTCAAAGTCAATTTTAAGGCCCTTAGAGGCTGCGTTTGGACCCAAAAGTGGTTGTAACTGAAAATTTTGGTTATAGCTTGATAGAGCTTCGTGACATTTCCAATGATTTAAATAGTTTGTCAATCAAACTCTCAAGTATTAAATTATGGTCTCTAAAATTTGGGTCTCCCAAATTAGAACATGTGAAAAATTTAGACTCATAAAAGATCTATAAGGGGGAGTTACATGTGTTGGTGTGTGTTTGGACACATCATAGTGAATATTTGATTAGAGATAAGTTGGGCACCATTTTTTGGGCGGTTTTAGCTCATGATTGTATAAATACCATTTGACAGTTTCATGTATTGTATCTCCTATATATTAGGTGCTTGGAATGTAAGTTGAGTGTGAGAGTCTTATAAATGTTGAGTTATCTCTAGATCTCTAGTTGATGATACTATTGAGAGAGATTTCTCTACAAGTATATTGTAATCTTGTTTATTTTTTAACAATATAGTGGGTGGATTTTGGAGTGTGGGGTTTCTCTCCTAAAAGAGATTTCCCCACGTAAATAATTATGTTGTGGTATGAATGATATTTATGTTTAGTTTTTTCAACTATTATAAAGATCCAATTTTGTTTTTTCAGAACCCACCTCTCAATATTAGTGTAGGAAGTTGTTCCACTACCTTAGCTTCCTTACATTGGATGCTCAAATCATCATGTAATTTTTTTGTAATATGTTGATGATTTCTAGTACGTTTTCTTCATAGATTGGTATAGGAAGAAGAGGTAGATTTAGAGATTTTCAGATGATGAGATGAATGGTTGAGATTAATTCACTTGATTTAGCAACTTCGATTTATTTTTCTTGATTTTATTTTAAAATGTTTTTTGGAAGACCACCTATTTGTTTGATTTATTCTATTTAAGAATGTATAAGCATTAAGCATGGAATTCAACACTTGCTTGATTGATGAGTGGAAGAGATTGACTTTTGAAAATGACATGTTGAGAGGATAATTAATTAATTATGTATACATTAACTTTATTTATGAAATTAGTGAAAGATAATCAATTAAATATTTATATAATTAATTAATAATGTGTGCATAGATTCATTTAGGAATTTTTAATAAGACTAAATTATTTGTTAATTATTTTATGTTGTTAATGGATAAAGATGGGATTAATTAATTGATAAATGAATTAATTAAGAAATAATTAATGTTGTAGAAGCATCCAGGCTCACAAGCAATCCTACATCACCAAAATATATATATTTTTTCTTTTCATGTTTTGTGTTTTTGGTCTTTTGGTGTAGGTTGGAGCTTCAAGAGCATATTTTGGAGTGTTTGCAGATGCACGGAAGTATTTTTGTTTCCCTACCTTTCGTTTTCATTTGAGTGTTTGAAGGTGTTGATAGTGTTACCCAATTTTCACCTACGGGCTCAATCAAGGGAAATTATGTTTTAAATTCGGCACATGGATTAAATGTGGCTCCCATAAGGGTTGAGCCCAGCGTGCAGGTGTTTGGATTTCATTGGGAAGGTCTTTATCTGATGCTATTTCACAAGGAAGTCTATTGGAAAGCCTTGCCTCGATCATATTTGGCATAAAACTCCTGAGGAAGAAAGTCGCTGGGACCTTTCAGATGTCTTGCCGACTGGCAGTGTGTTATATTCATTTGGGATCCACCGGTCGGCCAGAAATTTTATTTGCCATGGGCTCTTATATGTCTCCTCGACTGTTGAGGTCTCACCGATCGTTGCATAGGGCTAGCGTCGCTAAAAGAAAGGAGTTCGGCGAAAGGTCTAGTCGACAAGAAGTCTCGACGAAAGAAAGGAGTTCGCCATGATGTCTCAGTGACCAAGAAGAGTCTTGGCGACAGGGGATTGCAAAGGGAAAAAGTCTCACCGATAGGGTGGACTCTTGCCAAAGTGAAATGGCATCGACGTAAAGTTTTGAGCTCGGCGAAAGGTCTCGCCGACCAAGCAAAGTCTCCCCGAAATGAAATAAGCTCTTGCTGGAACAAGGAGGCCTCGCATAGAAGTCTTGCTGACCCGATAGGGTCTTGCCGAAGTGAAGTGAGCTTGGGGTGAAAGAAAGGAGTTTGACATGATGTCTCGGCAAACGAAGGTGGTCTCGTCGAGAGAGTTTTCCTTTGGCATAAATTTTGGCCGAATGGGAAAAGTCCTGCCGACAAAGGGGTGCCTTCGGTATAATATTTGGTCGGTGTAATGTCTCGCCAATGACGGGGGGTCTCGCCGAAGTGAATGGTCTCAGTGTGATGTCTTCCCAAAAGGGTGAGGTCTCGGTGAATGGAGGTGTCTTCGGTGAAAGGTCTTGTCGACCCGATGGTGTCTTGCCGAAGGGAGTTAGCATCAACATAGTGTTTTGAACTCGGGGAGATGTCCTGCCGACCCGATGGTGTCTCGCTGAAGGTTCATGCCTTCGGTATGAGGTCTTCCTGATTGATGTTTGTCTTGCCAACAGCAATGGATCTGCTGCAGACTTTGGCAAGATCTCTTGCCGAATGTAGATGTCTGGGTGATGAAATGGTGATATCGATATGACTCCTGAGGGCTCGCCATGATGTCTAGTCGAAAACGATTGTCTTGTCGATGCTTTTTCGTGATATCGATATAACTTTTGCATTCGATGTGAAGTCTGGCCGACAGTGGTAAGCTATGTCGATCGCTTCTATAGAGCATAATCGCATCGGGGAGACACGACCAGTGTCTCACCGACATGCGATTCTGGCTTAGTGACCTTTGACCACCTGGGATCTTGCATGGCATATGTTCAACCAATCAGAGAGAACTAAAGGCGAACCATTATCCGTTTGAATGTTTGACTCCCCCTGTGAATGAGATCAACAGAGTATAAATGACACAAACTTATTCTGAGATCAAAGGCGATGGAGCAGCTCGGTGAGCAATGGTGTGGGGATCTAATGGGAAAGTCTGAAGCTGCTTGTAGAAAAAGTCAACCTACGGAAAGATCTTGAGCAGGAAACAAAAGCTGTCAGTCTTGGGGATAGCTATGAGGTCTACTGGCAAAAGGCAGATCGATATTAATGGTAGTGCTCTAGGGGGCATTCAAGGTAGCTCTTCAAGGAAGTTCAAGAGTGCACATGGAGGCCAGAGGTTAGAACATTAAATGCATGGTTGCAAAAGATCTGAAGGGCCATCCCTGGAGTGATCTTTCACCGACATGGACATGGAGGATGCACATTGAATGCATTAGCTTTATTTCCAAAAGGTCTAAGGGTCGACCCTTCTAAAAAAATTGATATTTTGTAAACCCTAAAACAAAGGGACGACACTTTTAGTTTTCGTATATATGGAATTTTTGCCTCTTTTTGTCGATAGTTCTTACTTGCATTTTTCAGCTTTGTGACTTCTATGAGTCCTTAGAGGAGAATACTGAGTTTTGTAACTCATTTATAGATATTGTATGGTAGAGGTTTTTGGAGATCAATAAAGAAAGCAATTTTTGCCTTCTCAGTTATCTATTTCATTGAGTGTGTTGGATGATTGATAAATTTACATGTGAGTCTTCTTATTCCTTGTTAATATGTCTCATTAATGGCACTTTTTGAGAAGAGGAGATATGTATATTGTAGGTTATAGGTTATGCTAGTGATGCAAATAGTTTTAGTTGTGAGGAGAACTTATCATCCTTCTAGGACTGTATGTATCGTAGCTTTCTTATGAAATTTTTATGTAGTATCATTTGAGTATTGAGTTGTGCATATCAGCTTTTATTAGTTGATTGAAAACTGTGTGTTAAGCAGCTGCACATGTTTAAACAAATTTGGTGCATCACCATAGGATTTAATTTTTATTTTTTATGCACTCCTCCCTTTTCCTTACAAAGATTAGTAGTCAACTGATATTACCAATTAGGAGTCGGCCTTATTCGGAGGTTCATTTCAACTTTAGGTAACCCACAGCCTTGAAATGATCCCATGTTTCTCTAGAAAGCTCATTTTTTCATAGCTTTGCATAGGGTACATTTCTAGGAGATAACAATTTTGGCACGCCCAGTGGGACAAAGTTAGAAGTAAAATTCCTAAGTCTTGCTATTTTGATGTGCTGACAGTGAGCTAATAGCCTTTTAGAGGTTGTTTTTAAGCATATCTGGCAAATCTGCGTGGAGGAAAGGATCAATGTGTTTGTTTATATGAGAAAAATAGAAACCAGAAGTTCAAAAGCTGTAGAGTTTTTACATTTATCTCCTCCAAGAAGAAAAGGGAGAGCTCTTAGGAGGACTATTCCTTCTCTTAGAGTTCAGTCAACACCACCTAGTGTTAGTGACAGGGCACTGTTTTCATACAAAAGGAGAAGAAGAAGAGACCCTCTAGTTAGGCGTTCAACATCTCTTACTCTTAGAACAAAAATTTTTGCCTCCTCATTTGGTGCTTTCAATTGTTCAACAAATAGTATTTATGCTACAACAAATACCTCTCAACCAAGTTCAATTTTTGCTTCAACAAGCATACCAACGCATTCCAGCTTAATGGTGGCACCAAGGGCCTTTACTTTCATACCGTTCAACTAGGGTAGTCCCCTTAATCTAGCGCAACATGATGACATTCCATTGGCAGCATTAAAAGGGTTACCAGAGTTTACTGGAGAAGCACAAGTAACACCTTTTGAACATATTAGAGATGTGGCAGCATTGTGCAATGTGCATCATGTGACACAAGAAAATGTAGCTGTGAGATTGTTGGCTGCATCTTTCAAGAGGAAGGCATTGGAATGGTTTAGAAGCTTGTCGATGGGTTCTATAAGAACTTGGGATGAGCTTGGTGATGAATTTACTAGATTTTTTGAGGAAAAATCTGATCACCTATCTTTGGTAGAGCAGTTAACAACCATTAAAAGAGCCCCACAAGAACAAATGGTAGACTTCAATATCCGATTTCAAAAGACTTGGAACAGAATACCTCCTATGGTAAGGCCTTCTACTGATTATGCTTTTTTGTACTATTTGAAAAGTTTAAATAGTGATATTTCAGTCATGATATAGTCCATGGATGGTATTTCTTTACCTCAAGCTTATAGTATAGCTATAAAGGCAGAAAATAACCTCATTCTAGCAGGAAAGTTAGCACCTAGGCCACCTATTCCCTACTTCCCTAAAATTCAATCAAATATGCCATTGCAAATGCCATCTTTAGCCCCTTTACCTGCTATTCTAGCATTACCCATTGTTCTGAGTCAGGGAGTGTTAGCTGCAAGACCATTAAGTGAATTGCAAGAGATCAAGTCTAGTCAGCATAAGATAGAAAGTATTTTACAAACTATGGGAAATGAGTTGATCAACATGAAGAAATAGTATCAAGGGGCAAGGCCGAATTTCCAACAACAGAACCAATAGCTAAGTCAAAATGCAAATCAGTCTTATCAAAACTAGGGATATCAGTATCAACAAAATAGGCAACCCTATCAAGGTGCTTATTATAGGAAAAATGTTAATCAGAGACCATTCCAATCTTATAATCTAGCTCCTCTTAATGCTCTAAGTCCAATGAAAGATATGGTTCCAGCCCAGAATAACTTTGTGATAGAAAATGAATGGTGTTATTCGTGTAATCAAGCACATAACCCAGCCTCATGCTCAAATGGGTTAGTTAATTAGGAATTTATGATCCAAAATGTTGTCAGTCCACAGCCAGATGCACCTGCTAATATACCTGAACAACCAGATATACATTCTAATGAGACTGCATTTTTAAATTGGCAAAGTGAAGAATTTTGTGGTGTGAATGTTGATTAAACGATTGCAGCCAATACATGAGCTAAGAAAAGAGCTCTAGAGGTGGAGCAATTAGCTGATAGAAACAAGGGGCCTACAACTGTAGAAGCATCATCCACACCTATTCTAAACGTACCAAAAAAAATTATTGTCTTACCAATCAATGAGCAGCCTCACAAGAGTAAAGAACCGGTTGTTGCTAAAGTACATCAGAAGGTACCTTTAACTATACCTTACAACATTGTGGATAGTATAAAGAAGATGAATGTGAATATGACCATGTGGGACTCCTTAAGCATTCCTGGATAGGCTGATCTACTTAAAAAGGCATTATTTGAAGATATAAATCCTGAACAAGTTGCTGTTGATTCCTAAAAGGTCGTAATGGCTAATGATGATCAAGGAAAGTTGCTAATCCCAGTAGCAAAAGGGAATCTATGATTCAAGGTAAGAACATGATACCTCCTCTGTTCTATGTTTCATTGATTATTGGAAAAAATTTAGTGCACAATTGTATGGTAGATAATAGAGCTACTTGTTCTATGATGCCCAAGGAAGTAGTTGATCAGTTAGGTTTAAAGTATGAACCTTTAGAGAAAGGAGTAGTCCAGTTGGATGGCTCATCTATTAATACAGTGGGTCTTATCAAAGATGCTAGCTTAACTCTACATGCTTGCCCTAATTTTTCAATTTCCCAAGACATTTATGTAGCAGATTTTCCTCCATATTTTGGGTTATGTTTGTCAAGAGAGTTTACGGCTAAAATAGGGGGATACCTTTCGTTTGACTAGTCTCACATGTTGTTCCATACTAGGTATGGAACTAAAGTAACCATCAAGTCTGAGTTACTTGCAAAAGACAATATAGAACCCTATATACCTAGTGCAATAAATGCCAATTGCATAATTTTTGAACAAGACAAGCATGTTGCTGTCTCTGATCCTCGCATTGTTGTTGGTGATATTCCTGATATACTTTTAGATGAGTGGGCAACAGGCCAAACTTCTAGTGATGAAAGTGACTTGGTGTCGGACATTGGTATGGGTAATTACATGTTTCAAGAAGTTGATATAGTGATGCCTAACTTGGTTAAGAGGCCAGTGAATGATTGTGATCAATAAGACAAAATTTGGGAAATGTATTTTGATGGCTCAAGGAGCAGGCATGGCACTGGTGGGGGTGCATTATTGGCTTCCCCAAGAGCTGAAGATATTATGCATCCTTAGGTTTGCATTTTCATGCACTAATAACACAGCAGAATATGAAGGTCTTATTCAAGGGCTAGAATGGGTGAGGAAACGTGGAATTAAGTGTTTGAAGGTGCATGGGGATAGTGACTTGATAGTAAATCAGGTTAGAGGCCTGAATGCTGTTAGAAATGATATTCTTAAATTTTATAAGCATAGGGTTTGGGACCTCATTGAGGATTTTGAGGCTTTCAATATCATTTCAATTCCAAGAAATCAGAATCAGCATGCTAACAGATTAGCAGTTATGGGAGCTCAGTTTGACATTCCGAACAGCGTAAGGAATGTAATGAGTAGCACATAAAAGTTATTATCAGGCCTTCAGTGCCTGATAAAAATATTAACTGGCAGGTCTTTGAGAGTGATGAGCAAATTCTACAGTTTCTACTTGAAGAGGACATGTTTGCAGCATCAAACCAAGGGAGAATTAAGCAGCAGTATGGAGACCAGGTATTGCAATTAAAGAACAACAAGTTTCCTAAGGGTTTGGTTACCTTAGAAAGTATTTTCAACTCTGATGATCAAGCTAAAAGTAACAAAGCTAATTTACTGGTTTAGCAAGATCATTATGAGAACTTAGAAATTGCACCTAAGAGAAGCCTCAAGATAGTAAAAATAAACACTGCTACTAAAAAGCAGTCTTTTCTACAATTATTCCAAGAATTCATTGACATATTTTCCTGGGAGTATGAAGATTTGAAGGGATTTGATCCTTGTCTTGCAAAACATACAATAGAATTGGAGCCAACAACCAAACCCATAAGGCAGAAACAAAGGCCAGTTAATCCCAAACTGGAGCCATTAATACAGAAAGAAGTTTTCAGTCTTAAAGAAAGTGGGATTATCTTTCCCATTAAGCATACTAGCTGGGTTGCAAATCTAGTTCCCGTCAGGAAGAAAGACAGAGAGCATAGATTATGTGTAGAATTCAGATATTTGAACAAAGTTTTGTTAAAGGATAGGCACCCTCTTCCATCTATGGAGCAGATTCTTCAATGTGTGTCAAGTTCTGAATGTTTTTCTTTACTGGATGGATATTCTGGTTATAACCAGATTTTGGTAAGGGAAGAAGATCAATTTAAAACTGCCTTCACCACAAAGTGGGGCACAATGGCATATAGGAAAATGCCATTTGGTTTGTCTAACACTGAAGCAACCTTCCAAAAGGCTATGGACATGACCTTTAGCAACTTAATGTACAAGTTTTTTTTAGTATATCTTAACGACATCACTATCTATTCCAAGAAGACAGTAGATCACATTGACCATTTGAGGCAGATTTTTGAACGTTGTCGAGAGTTCAGTATATCATTGAATCCTAAGTAATGTGTTTTCTCTGTTCATAAAGGAAAGCTTCTTGCATATGTAGTATCTAGGAAGGGAATCACTATGGATCCTAAAAGAGTTGCAACAATCTTGGAGCTGCCTTTACCTCAGCATAAGAAAGGACTTCAGAGTTTCAATGGTCGTATCAATTTTGTTAGGAGGTTTCTCCCTGATATAGCAGCCTTGTTAAAACCCCTTACAGCTATGTTAAAAAAGAATGCAGAGTTTAAATGGACCCGAGAAGCAAAAGACACTTTTCAACTAATCAAGGAGGCGTTAGCTTCAGCCCCAACATTAGTTAACCTAGATTTTAGAAAGGATTTTACCTTGTACGCTTTTGGCAGTTTTGATGTAATTTCTGCAATTTTGGTGCAAAAAAATGTAGAAGGGTTGGAGCATCCCATTGCTTTTTTCAGCAAGGGTCTAGAAGACTATGAGCAGAAGTATACCTTTGTAGAAAAACATGTGTTGGCTGTTGTGAAAAGTTTGAAGAAATTTAGACATCTACTATCTCATAACAAAATTCATCTACAGGTGGTACATTCCAGTGTGAAATAATTTTTACTC
Source organism: Sequoia sempervirens (assembly GCA_007258455.2). Classification (NCBI taxonomy): domain Eukaryota; kingdom Viridiplantae; phylum Streptophyta; class Pinopsida; order Cupressales; family Cupressaceae; genus Sequoia; species Sequoia sempervirens. Next base: position 203,353 of record VDFB02290074.1, read on the forward strand.
AGTAAAGATCTAAATGAAAAACGGGTTGGATGGATCACAAGAGTTATGGAGCACGATGTGGATATTCAAGTCACTAAATTGGTGAGGGGAAAAGGTTTATGCCAGCAGCTGGCTAATGAAGACATTTCAGCAGTAGAGGATGAACGAGACTCAGTCTTGGTTAATATTGGGACAGCAGATAATGAAGATACCAGCTGGTTGTAGGAGATGTCACATTTCTTAAGAGCCAGGGAATGTCCACCTAATCTGAATAGAATGAAAAGGAGGTACTACCAACTTCAGTCTATTCCTTTTGTCTTGATTGATGATGTGTTGTGTAGGAAAGATCACAGTGGAGTACTGCTCAGGTGTGTTGATAATGATCAAGTGGATAAGATATTACATGATTTCCATGATGGACCTTCTGGAGGTCACTATGATGCAAGGACAACAACATATAAGATTTTGAAAGTAGGTTATTATTGGCCTGACTTGTTTAAGAATGCACATACATATGTCAGGAGATGTTCTAAATGTGCCTTGTTTTCAGGCAAAGAAAGGCTTGCTGCTTTTCCATTGCAACCAATTCAAATAGAGTAGTCGTTTACAAAGTAGGGAATTGACTTCATAGGGGAAATTAATCCACCCTCAAGTGCAGGCCACCAGTGGATTATCACAACAACAAACTACTTTACACAATGGACAAAAGCTTTGCCTCTAAAGGAAGCTAATGAAACAACAACGTTTAATTTTTATGAAGACATGGTTTGCAGATTTGGAGTCCCATATTCTATAATTTTTGACAATGCCCTGGCATTTGTTGGTTTGAAGGTTGTCGATTGGGCGTTGAGGAATGACATTTACTTGAATACAAGCTCCAACTATTATCCTTAGGCAATGGACTTGCAAAGTCTACTAACAAAAATCTAATTAACATTATCAAAAGGACGCTTCAAAACAATTAGAGAGATTGGCATGCCAAACTGAAGACTGCTCTTTGGGCAGACAAAATTACCCCTAAGAAGGTGATTGGGAACTCACCTTATATGTTGGTGTATGGTAAAGAAGCAAAATTACCTATTTCTACTGAGTTACCCGTCTTGGATATCGCCAGTCAGCTAGTCTTGTTCAAGCAGACCGATTCACTTGCCTTAAGATATACTCAGCTAATGGAGTTAGAAGAAGCTAGAAACAAGGCTATGAAGAACATGGAACGTTAGCAAATCCTGACTAAAAGAACATTTGATAAGAAAACTAGATCAAGAGATTTCATGGTGGGAGATCTTGTGCTGAAATGGGATGTTCTAAAGGGCAGGCTGGACCATCACACCAAGTTTGACAACATGTGGACGGGTCCATTTATTATCAAAGACTGCAAAGAACACAATGCTTACCAACTGGCCACAACTGAAGGTGGGCTACTTCCTATCCCAGTCAATGGGATACACCTCAATCCTTGTTTTGAGGTTTGATAAGCCCCTCCTTGTACATGCTTTAGGTTAGATTTCATGCATTCAATAAGTGTTGTTGCACTCTAGTTTAGTTGTTGTTGCATTCCCTAAGTGTCGTTCTAGCATAGTTAGATAGTTTTCCCTTCTATAGTTTTCCTGTTTTCAATAAGTTTCCAAGTCTTCTAATGAGTTACAAATGAGTAACAGCCATGTGCAAGGCTGCTCCAGGTCTGCTTCTCAATTTTCCTAATGACTCCATGCCCAATGGACAAGTTTAGGCTACTAGTTTTCATGTTTAGCAGGAAAACATCCAGCTGAGATCGCCAAAAATGTTACCCGATTTTCACCTACGGGCTCAATCAGGGGAAATTATGTTTTAAATTCGGCACGTGGATTAAAATTGGCTCCCATAAGGGTTGAACCCAACGTACAGGTGTTCGGATTTCATTGGGAAGTTATTTATCTAATGCTATTTCATAAGGAACTCTATTGGAAAGCCTTGCCTCGGTCAAATTTGGCATAAAACTCTTGAGGAAGAAAGTCACTGGGACCTTTCAAATGTCTTGCTAACTGGTAGTGTGTTATATTCATTTGGGATCCACCAGTCAGCCAGACATTTTATTCGCCGTGGGTTCTTATATGTCTCCCCGACTGCTGAGGTCTTGCTGACCATTGCATAGGGCTAGCATCATCGAGAGAAAGGAGTTCGGCGAAAGATCTGGCCAACAAGAAGTCTCGGTGAAAGAAAGGAGTTATCCGTAATGTATCGACAACCAAGCAGAGTCTCGGCAATAGGGGATAGCGAAGGGAAAAAGTCTCATCGATAGGGTGGACTCTTGCCAAAGTGAAACAGTATCGGCGTAAAGTTTTGCTTGGCAAAAGGTCTCACTGACCAAGCAAAGTCTCCCCGAAATGAAATAAGCTCTCGCCGGAACAAGGAGGCCTCGCTTAGAAGTCTTGCCGACCCGATAGGGTCTTGCCTAAGTGAAGTGAGCTCAGGGTGAAAGAAAGGAGTTCAACATGATGTCTCGGTGAATGAAGGTGTCTTGCCGAGAGAGTTTTCCTTTGGCATAAAGTCTGCCCAAATGGAAAAAGTCTTGCCGACAGAGGGGTGCCTTCAGTATAATATTTGGTTGGTGTAATGTCTCGCCGATGATGGGGAGTCTCATCAAAGCAAATGGTCTCGGTGTGATGTTTTCCTAAAAGGTTGAGGTCTCAGCAAATGGAGGTTTCTTCGATGAAAAGTCTTGCTAGATGGTGTCTTTCCAAAGGGTGTTAGCGTTGGCGTAGTGTTTTGAACTTGGGGAGATGTCCTGCCAACTCGATGGTGTCTCGACGAAGGTTCATTCCTTTGGTATGAGGTCTTCTCGACTGATGCTTGTCTTGCCGATAGTGATGGATCTGTTGTAGACTTTGGCGAGATCTCTTGTCGAATGCAGATGTCTAGGTGATGAAATGGTGATATCGGTATGACTCCTAAGGGCTTACCATGATGTCTGGCCAAAAATGATTATTTCTGATGCTTTTTTGTGATATCAATATAACTTTTGCATTCGATGTGAAGTCTTGCCGACAGTGGTAAGCTATGTCGATCGCTGTTATAGAGCATAATTGCATTGGGGAGACACGACCAGTGTCTCACCAACATGCGATTTTGGCTGAGTGACCTTTGACTACCTAGGATCTTGCATGGCATATGTTCAACAATCAGAGATAACTAAAGGTGAACAATTAATCATTTGACTGTTTGACTCCCCCTTTGAATGAGATCAACAGAGTATAAATGACACAAACTTATTCTGAGATCAAAGGTGATGGAGCAGCTCGGTGAGCAATGGTGTGGGGATCTAATGGGAAATTTTGAAGCTACTTGCAGAGGAAGTCAACCTACGAAAATATCTTGAGCAGGAAGTAGAAGCCATCAATCTCAGGGATAGTTGTGAGCTCTACTAGAAAAAGGCAGATTGATATTAATGGTAGTGCTCTAGGGGGCATTCAAGGCAGCTCTTCAAGGAAGTTTGAGAGTGGACACAGAGGCCAGAAGTTAGTACATTAAATGCATGGTTGAAAAAGATTTGAAGGGCCATCCCTGGAGTGATTTTTCACCGACGTGGACATGAAGGATGCACATTGAATGCATTAGCTTTATTTCCAAAAGGTATGAGGGTCGACCCATCTAAAAAAACTAATATTTTGTAAACCCTAAAACAAAGGGGTGACACTTTTAGTTTTCATATATATGGCATTTTTGCCTCTTTTTGTAGACAGTTCTTACTTGCATTTTTCAGCTTTGTGACTTCTATGAGTCCTTAGAGGAGAATACTGAGTTTTGTAACTCTTTTATAGATATTGTATGGTAGAGTTTTTTGGAGATCAATAAAGAAAGCAATTTCTACCTTCTCAGTTATCTGTTTCATTGAGTGTGTTGGATGATTGATAAATTTTACTTGTGAGTCTTCTTATTCCTTGTTAATATGTCTCATTAATGACACTTTTTGAGTAGAGGAGATATGTATATTGTAGGTTATAGGTTATGATGGTGATGCAAATAGTTTTAGTTGTGAGGAGAACTTATCATCCTTCTCGAACTGTATGTATCGTAGCTTTCTTATGAAATGTTTATGCAGTATCATTCGAGTATTGAGTTGTGCATATCGACTTTTATTAGCTGATTGAAAATTGTTTGTTAAGCAATTGTACATGTTTGAACAAATTTGGTGCATCACCATAGGATTTAATTTTCATTTTTTATGCACCCCTTCTCCCTTTTCCTTACAAAGATTAGTAGTCAAGTGATACTACCAGTTAGGAGCTGGCCTTATCTGGAGGTTAATTTCAACTTTAGGTAACCCACAACTTTGAAATGATCCCATGTTTCTCTAGAAAGCTCAGTTTTTCGTAACTTTGCATAGGGTGTATTTCTAGGAGATAACAGATAGTTCATTATCCTAAGTTTGGGAGGTTAAAAAACTTAAGAACCCTACAACTTGATTAAGGAAACTCTATTGTTGGGAGTTGGTCATGTCAGTAGGAGTCTCATGGTAGTGCTACAAATAGCTCAAAGGAAAAAAACGAGAAACTCATTGGTTTCTATCGATAGGAGTTGACTTTATTGGGGGGAGTCTCACAACTATCTCTTCAATAGCCCGATTCACAACATACCCCTTTCATCTGTGAGACTAAAGATATCGATGGGACTCACCACTTTGTCTCTTTAATAGCCCGATGGAAAAAAATGAATAGCTCATTGGATTTTGTTAGTGGGAGATGGTTGTTTCATTGGGACAAGATCCCAAGTCTCCTTGATATCCTGATGTGAACCTTCATCAATGTGAACTTGAGCCTTCAATGGGACTCTATCTCCTATCCCTTCAATGGTCCAATGAAGTGATGACTTATGTTGAACACCTTTCATCGATAAGAATGAAGGATATTGGTGGAGCCTATGTTGGTGTCCCTTTGATGGGTTGATGGCTATTGTATGAGAAATGGTGACATGGAAATGGGGACCACATGGAATGTCGTAATCTTTATCAGAGTGACAACCCTATTTTGGTAGGATAAGTTCAAGGGTCTCCTCAATAGAACGATGTGTTTGGCCCATTGGCTCTTGATCTTCTTGGTGGACACTGGGTTGAACCAAAATGAGAGCGACCATTGGTTAGAACAAAATGAATGGTTGGTTCAATGTGTCTATTCAGTTAAAATAGATTTGAGACTATTTGCTTCAGGGGAAGAAAAAAAGAGGAATAGATGCCTCACAAAGGAAGTTGGATTCAATGGCAGAAACATAATAGAAATTAAATAAAAGTCAAAAATGAAGAACGGGGAAATTTTCTCTATAATTATTTTAATGGAATAAGAGGAGGGTTTCCCTTTGTTGAATTTTGTGAAGTTGTAGTCTGATTTTGTTGTGTGATTGTGACAACCTGATAAGGTTCTTCAATCTTGACTGTGGTAAGTGGTATATGAGTAGAAGATCGTTGGCATGGTGAGAAGTATGTTTGAAGAATGAGGTATGGAAAGTTGAAAAGGAATGTGAAGAGGAAATCTCATTGTGAGAGATCATAGATGAGCTTGTGAAAAGGTTAGTGAGAGAAAGATTTTTTGTTGTCTCAAAAAGAAACCCTAGAGAGAGTTTGTTGCAAAAGAGGATTTTGTAACTGTAGAGGATTTGAGTTCTATAAGAGGTTGTTGCGGGTGAGAGGAGACTTATAACTGCAGAGGGCTTGAATCCTAGAGAGATTTGTTGTAGGAAAGACCTACGACTATAGAGGGTAGAGGATGCACATAAGCTTGGAATGAAGTGTGAATTTGTTGCAAGGAGTGCTTGTGATTGTAGAGGGACTTGTGAGTCCTTGAAGATGTCTTTAAATAAGAGGACAAGATGGTTCATGAGGAGACCAGTGATAATCCTATTTTGGGAAGAGTATTGGGAAAAGATAAGAGAAAAGAAGTTGATTGCAAAGTTGAAAGAGATTGAAGTGAAATTAGAATCCCTTGAGGAAAGCTTGGGAATGAAGGAACATGTTATAGAAGAGGAAGAGAAGGTGTCCATAAAGGAGGTACCCATGAGACAACTTAGTCTCTTGATTTAGCTGTTGATAATTCATTTGAAATTGTGAATGCAGGTATGGAGAAGGTTGAGAATAAGACCTTGCAGATGATGAGAGAAGGGACAAGAGAGGCACCCATAATTAGAGATTAAGGTGAGAAATAGTGGAGACAAATGGTAGCAGTATTCCAAGAAGGAAGCATGTAATGCAGAGAAGATGGGGTACATTGTAAAGTACCTACAAATGAAGAAATAATTGAAGATGAGGCCAAGAGAATATTAGTTACAAAAGTGTGTAAAGAAAAGATTTTTCTAGATATGAAGAATGAAGAAAGAGAAGAGATTGCAACGAAGGTTGCAAGGGTTGAAAAGATTTTCAGCCCTTTGATGGAAGGGGCATGGGAGGAAGAAAATGTGGGGGTATCCCACACAAGTGGAGAAGATGCTAAGCCATAGGTTGTAGCGATGGCATGTGAATGGAGTGATTTGTGTGAAGTGGAAGAAGGGTGTTCACAAGTTGAAATAGTGAACACAAATGGTCCCAAGTTTGATGATGAGATTGAGGGGAACAAAGATGAAATGTTGTTGAGAAAAGAGATGAGAAGAATCCAAAGTTATTTGGATGGTGAAGGTGAAAAATTGATAAAGAAGAAGGAAATTTTTTCACTAAGAGAAGATGGTGATGAAGATTCTTTAGAGGCTTGCGATTTTTATAACCCTTTTGTAATGTTGTGTTTGCAAGAAATAGAGAGGTTGCAGCAAGATGTCAAGTCTATGACATCAAAGAAGAAATCCTCATACAAGAGGATAAGAAAGGAAAAGAAAGAGAGAAGTTTGCAGTGGAGTTATGTATTTTCAAAGGCATAAAGGAAAATAGGTTGCAAGTTACAGCTAAGACATGTCTTGTTGAAGGCATGAAAAGGGAGAACAGAACAAAATTTGTAGCAATAGAGAGTCCTTTAGAGGACATATTGTTGAATGCAGAATGTGTTGAGGAAAGAGTTGCAAATATGGTTGAAGAAGTGGAAAGAGCGGAAATAAATTGTTCCTTGGAGGACATGTTGATGAAGGTGGATGGTGATGGAGAAAGTATAATTGTAGTGAGGCTTGCAAAAATAATTGTGCAAAGGGATAAGATAGAGAAGAGTAAGGTGGAAGAATCATGTCTTGTTGGAGGCATGGAAAAAGAGAGTAAACTAAGAGTTACAGTAGTAAATTTTTATTGTTGTTATTGTGAGGAATGTGTTAATTTGCATTTATTTGGTTATGTGGAGTTAGACAGTATAGAGATGTTTAGGGTTGAGGTGCAGCCCAAGAAAAACCATTAGGTTGGTATGGCAAGAAGAGAAGTTGAAGAGGATGAAATTTCTTGGAGGATGGATTGTAGTGGGTTAATTCCCACAAAGGTGGAAGATGAGAGTGGAGTTTGGTGGAGGTGGTTGGATTATGGTGGGAAATGTCCCACAAGAAAAGATAAGGAAGGAACCATTAGTTGGAGGTGGATAGTTTGTGGTGGGTTGAGTCCCACAAGAGGAGTAATAAGAGGAAGGAATAATTGGCAAAGAAAATTAGTTCATGGTGGAAGAAATTCTACCCAAGGAGATGACAATGAAGAGAAAATTTGGTGGAGGAATATGGTGATCATTCCAGACAAGTGTTGGAAAAGAAGGATTTTTTTTCTGCATGGTACCATCTCAGCATTGGAGCATGCTACAAGTTTCTTGCAACTTGAAAGTGTAGTTTCACTACCCACCGTGTCTGATGCAAGAGCATCCAGGCTCACAAGCAATCCTACATCACCAAAAAAGAAAAATATTTTCTTTTCATGTTCTGTGTTTTTGGTCTTTTGGTGTAGGTTGGAGCTTCAAGAGTATATTTTGGAGTTTTTGCAGATGCATGGAAGTCTTTTTGTTTCCCTTCCTTTGGTGTTTGTTTGAGTGTTTGAAGGTGCTGATAGTTCATTATCACGAGTTTGGAAGGTTTAGAAACTTAAGAACCCTGCGACTTGATTAAGGAGACTCTATCGTAGGGAGTTGGTCATGTCTGCAAGAGTCTCATGGGAGTCTTATCGATAGCCTGATGGACAACAATGAGCAACTGATTGGTTCTATCAATGAGATTTGACTTCATTAGTGAGATCCTCGAAACTATCCCTTCGATAGCCTGATTCACAACATAGACCTTTCATTGGTGAGACCTAAGATATCACTAAGACTCTCCACTTTGTCTCTTCAATAGCCCGATGGGAAAAAAATGAATAGCTCATTGGATTTTGTTGGTGGGAGATGGTTGTCTCACTGGGATGAGATCCCAAGTCTCCTCGACATCCCAATGTGAACCTTCATCAATGTGAACTTGAGCCTTTGATGGGACTCTATCTCCTGTCCCTTTGATGGTTCAATGAAGTGATGACTTATGTTGAACACCTTTCATTGGTAAGAATGAAGGATATTAGTGGAACCTATGTTGGTGTCCCTTTGATGGGTCAATGCCTATTGTATGAGTGATGGTGACATGGAAGTGGGGATCGCATGGAATGTTGTAATCTTCATCGAAGTGACAACCCTATTTCAGTAGGAGAAGTTCAAGGGTCTCCTTGATAGAATGATATGTTTGGCCCATTGACTTTTGATCTTCTTGGTGGACCCTAGGTTGAACCAAAATGAGAGTGACCATTGGTTGGAACAAAATGAATGATTGGTTCAATGTGTTTGTTTAGTTAAACCAAATTTGAGACCATTTTCTTCAGGGGAAGAAAAAAGAGGAAAAAAAGAGGAATCGACGCATCGCAAAGGAAGCTGGATACAATGGGAGAAACAAAATAGAAATTAAATAAAATTCAAAAATGAAGAATGAGGAAATTTGCTCTATAATTGAACTTCTATATGTATTATGTAATTATTTTAATGGAATAATAGGAGGGTTGACCTCTGTTGAATTTTGTGAAGTTGTGTGATTTTGCTGCGTGATTGTGACAGCCTGATAAGGCTCTTCAATCTTGACTACATCAATTAAATAATTAATAGATAATAGATTGTGATGATATGGTGTAATTAATCAATCAATCAATATGATAATATTAGGGTGAATTAGCAAAACCAACTAATGTGTAGAATTAATGATAGAAAGTGGTGAAATTTAGGTGTCTACACCATTAAAATATGCCAACTGTAGATATAAGTGGTGGTCTAGAAAGTATATCTATCATTTTATTAGTTACCCCATGCTTATACTTTATCAATAAATAGAATTATTACAATAAACCTATCCATTTATAGTTGTGATTATTGTAGCTTATTTTAATCTTGGAAATATTATCAAATTATGTAGTTGGTATGCACAATAGTCTCTTTTTCCATTAAATAATGTTTCTATTTAGTTACTATTGAAGCCAAAGAATATAATTATTTATATGTACTATAATTCAAAATTGCTCCTTTAAACACCTCTAAATAGAAAAAAATTGATCTACCTACCTATAGAAAAATAGCTCCCATGATATAAACACTAGCATCTATTTCAACTTTAAATAACTAATGAAGATTAGACAATGCAAAAACTAGTGACATTTTGACTTTCCTCTTTAATTTATCAAAAACATGTTTACTACCCCTAGTGAAATTTCGTGTCACTACTATAATAGCATACAATAGGGTAGAGACATTAGAAAAATATTTAAAAATTTCTAGAGATATGGGGCTACTCCTATAGAAATCCCTATTTTAATAGTTATGTTGGGCTTTGACCAATGACTATGACCTTGAATTTCAAAGGAATTATTCATAATTATGAATTTCCATCCATGTTACCCAAATACACCAAAAAGTTCTCTGCAAACTCAAACTTCTTGATATTTAACAACAAATAACCATCCTTTAAAATTTCAAAGATCCTCTTCGAATTTAATGTGTTCCTCATATGTTGTGCTAAAGTCCAAGTTATCACAAGATATACAATAATGCAACAATCCAACAAAAGACATAATACCTCATTCACTAATTGTATAAAGTTGCTAAAGCATTATTTAACTTAAATGATAGCACAAACCACTCATAAATCCATTTATTTTTCTTGAATGTTATTTTCCATATATCTTCCTCTATCTAGGATTACTAGTAACCTAATTTTAAATCCACTTTGGTAATGAACTTTACCTACTAAAGTTGATCTAATAAACCATCAATATGAAACAATGAGTCCCTATTTTTGGTAGCATTTTTTAATTTAGGCTTCTATTATCCACACACATATGTCATTTCCTATTCATCTTTGGAACCAAACCAATAGGATAAATCCAAAGGGGTTTATTTATCATGAGAACACCTTGTTCCAATAATTATTTTAACTTCTCTTTGACCTATTGTACTTCAAGAATACTTGATGGTATAGCCTAATATTAAAAAATGGACAATAGAGAAAAAATATATTTAATTCTCTATTATCCTCTTCAAGGTTAGTGATGTAGGGTCATCCAAGCTCGCAAGAAATCTTGCATCACACAAAAATATTTCCTTTTTAGTTCACTTGTCTAGTTTCTATTAGTGTTAATTTTGGTTAGTTTCCTAAGAGGAATTTTTAGAAATAATTTGGGTAACATAATGATGTCATCTTGTACAAGAACCAAATGGGTACTCATAGATCAAATTTGGTGAAATTTTGATGAAAATTGAGCAAGTTATGACTTTACGTGTTTTTAATTTGCTACTGAACTTTTGCAGGGAATTGCTAGTGAGCCAAAAACTTGTGGGATTTTAGACTACTACTAGTTTTAGAATTTTAGGGTGCAATGAGAATTTACAAAATATTCTAAGTGAATTAGAATTTTGTTTTGATCAAATGTTTTGTTGGTTCTAATAGTTTTTCTCGCATTGTAGGAACCATGACATCATTTAAAGTTTTTGTAGGAATTCCATGTGCATCAAGACATTTATGAGAACTATGATGTCATATGCCTCCTACAAGAATTTCATGTGCATCTAGACATTTGTAAGTATTTTGTGACAATTTGTATTTATGGGTAAACTCTAGTGAATTGAACCTTAACAGTTTAACAAACCAATTTCGATGAACAATTCCACTTATTACATCAACAAGACACCCAATGACATCATCCTATATACATTATAAAACTTTACAATTCAACTGGATCTAAAGTGGGATTTCATGCTTAAGCTTTCCAATTGTGAATTTTCCACTTGCTACTTCACTTGCAAAATTTTATCTTGCTAGTGCATTTGTCAGTTTCTTGGTTGCTACTACACCTTACAAGAACTTTGAGGTCATTTGGACTTTGCAGGCTTCTAACCTACTACTACACTAGAGTTCTTGTAATAAATTGGTGGTTGTAACAACCAAGCTCAAATTCAATTCAAATTCTTAGCCTCTAATGGATAACCTAAAATGGATTGCACTCACTTAGGGTCTTTTTTTGAATTGTATAAAGGATGAATGTGATGAACATCAATTCGATTGTACTCTTATGTCTAGAATTTTTTGCTAAAAATAAATTAAGTGTATTTGTTTTGTAGATATTTTTTATTGTTGAATAATATATTTGGCTATGTGATTGGGAAAATTGATACAATTCCTTAATCTCAACTACATCAAGTGGTCTCAAGGCGAGGTTTTGTGAGAAAGTTGTTGTGTTCATGTTGAGAGAAGAAACCTTAGAGGATTTATTTTTGGGTAAGGAAATATAAGACTTGCAACTGCATAAGGTTTGTGGAGTTATGGCACACAAAAGATGATATCAAAGAGGAGCAACACCATAGGTTGGTGATATGGCCATTTTTGAAATGCTAAGAGTAATTACAAGGTTGGCAGTGATAGAGGTAGCATAGAAAAGAGGGGTACACGTCAAATATAATAATGAATATGAAGAAGTGATAGAAGGAGATGAATGTTCACATTAAGAAAATGAAGGAGAATTAGACCAAAGAGAAGAAATATGTCTAAGGGAAATATCTAGAATGAGTAGTAGACCAAGAATAGACCCTTTTGGCTATAATAGTAGCCTAAAACCTAAAGAAATTATATATTGGATTATTTGCAATGGAAAAGTATTTTTCTTCTGAAAGAATTGAAGATGGCAAGGAAGTTAAGTATGCTCATACAAAGTTGAAAAGTCATGAATCTCTATGGTGGGAACACTTGCAGATGGAGAGACAAAGAAGATAAAAAGACAAGATTAATTCATGGGATAGAATGGTGACCAAGTTGAAGGAAAAATTCCTACCAATAGACTATAACCAAATTTTGTTAAAAAATTTATAGAACCTAAAGAAAAAAGAATCCAATGTCAAGGAATACATATAAAAATTCTACTAATTGAGAATTCAGATAGGACATGATGATGATATTGAAAAATTTTCAAGGTGTGTGAATAATCTATGGTTATCAATTAAATATGAGATAAGTATGGTCAAATCACATATTGTAGAAGAGGCCTACTATTATTCCTTGAAGGAAAAGATAAACCTAGCTAGGAAAATATAGAGCAACTTCAAAGGTAGAGGAAGGTTCTCACCTGGAAGAGGAAAATCTAGTTGTGGAAGAGGTTACCAAAGCAAGAAAGAAGAAGCTAGCACCTCCCATACAATTTCTTACACCTAAGAGACTAGAGGAAGAGGATGATATTCTAGAGGTAGAGCTGAAAATTCTAGAGGAAGATGAAGCTTTGTAAGAGGAAGAGGTAGATGTTTTAGTGGTGCATATTACCAATGGTGAAATTGAACATACAACATTTAAGTGTCCATAAATACATCATAGTAGGAGTAAAGGCAAGGAGGCCAAACTTCATCTAGTCCAAGTATAAGATGAAATTATGGATTCACCAACGTGTGGAGAATGTCCTAAGGATGGAGAATCATTGATGTTGAGGAGAATTTTGTTGAAACTTGAAAAAGATAAGGAAGAACCAAGAAAAAAGAGAAATATATTCAAGACCAAATGTAAGTCCAAAGGGAAATGTTGCAGATTTATCAGTGAAAATGGTAGAATTGAAAATATTGTGTCAGAAGAAATGGTAGAGAAGTTGCAATTGAAGAGGATGAAACATCCTAGTCCCTACAAGGTTTATTGGCTAAAAAAGGGACACCAATTACTATTAAGTGAACATTGCCTAGTGACTTTTAATATAAGAAGTTACAAGGATGAAATAATGTGTGATATCATGCCAATGGATGCATGCTACATGTTGTTGGGAAGATCTTGGAAATATGATAGGTAGGCCATTCATGATGTCAAAATAAATTATTATAAAATAAATAATAATGGGAAGGAGTATACTTTGAATCCCATGAAGGATATGGATGAGGAGGTAGAGAAGAATCCCAAGGTTTACTTAGTAACTAGGAAATAATTTTTGAAATACCTAAAGAAGGAGAAGACATGTTATGCTTTCATTCCTAAACTTGCAGAGATTAGGATAAAAAAGAAAAAGTAGGAAGTACCCATGGAGGTAAAAGATATTTTGAGTGAATTTTCTTATATTTTAATGAAATAATTAAATTACATAATGGATTGCTACTAATGAGGAGCACATATCATTGCATGGATTTGAAACTAGGGGATAGTTTTCAAAAATAGTCACTTTATAGAGTGACTCCAATGGAGAATTAGGAGAGTACTTGACAAGTACAAGAATTTTTAGATAAAGTCCTAATTAGAGAGAGTTTGAGTCTATGTGTTGTACTGTGGAGAAGGGGGATTTTTTGCCCTTGAGACTCTCAGGTCACAAAAGAGTCTAAGGGAATGAAATTCCCTAAACTACCCCAAACTACCTAATAAATTAGAAAGAAGAGGGCGAGCTAAAAATGAATGGAAAACAAAACTCTATTTCCCTTCTTCTTTGATAGATGTTTTATGGAACCGGGTGAGCGGACCATAGAGGTCTTGGACTTCAAATCAAATGACTCTCTTCCAAAGGATAGTAGCATGGGATTTAGACTTCAACATGCTGCAGTGGAGTCTCAAAGACGTGTTGGCACCCTTTACAGATAGAGGGTCGAGTAGCAGCCAAAAACACATAGGGTCTACTGATAACCCAAACACTCTAGTTTCACAGTTTGATAAAAACCTACAAAAAGAAAAGTACAACATGAAGAATACTATAAAAGCTACTCTAATAGCGAGATGATAGATAAAGAAGATGAATTCCAACTTACACAAGGTCCAGTTCTCCAGCTAACTCCAAGAAAATGAATGACACCTACACATAGTAAAAAGAAAAAATGTTGGGACTGTGCTTTTAGGTTTGCCTCAATCAAACCCCCTTTCTAGTGTTCCCACTTCCATAGAAAACCAATAGATAATTAGATTGAGAAAAATGATAGAGAAGTAGATATAAAAGACACAATATAGTAGAGAGAAATGACAACTTGGATGCTACTTTACAAGAATGATAATGCAAATAATCAAACAGGCACAATATCACCTTTCCTTCTACAAGTGCTCAAGCTCGATAGAGGAAGAAGAAGAGCAATATCACCACACCAAGGAGGATGAGCTTTGTGAACCTACAATAGTAATAGTGTTGGAGCAAAGAGAGGATGTAGAAGAAAAGTATGGAGCTTGTAGCAACAAGAGATTGTGAGAAAAGAGCAAGAAGAAGTGTTAGAGAGTGAGAGTGAGTGATAGAATTGAGAGAGAGCTTGGGAGAATGAAAGAATTGAGCTCAAATTGGAAAATTGGAAGCAAATAGTCATTCCTAGTGGTCAAGAATTGGTAGGGGGAATTATGTTCACAAGTGGCAAAGAATCATAACATCTTTACTGTTTCCTGACACATGAATCTTATCAAAAGTGGAGAAAAAGTGATAGGTTTTTGCATTATCAAACTTGTAAGCCTAAAATGAAGATAAATTAATGGAAAATTGCACGGGGTGCAAATTTACACCATTACATGTACCTACAATATTCACATCAAAGAAGGATAATGAATGGTGGATGTGCACAAATTCAAGAGCCATAAACAAGATTGCAATCAATTACATATTTCCTTTTCCTGAATGGATGACATGATGGATTGTTTGAGTGAAACAAATACTTCACAAAGATAGACTTGAAGAGTGGATACCATCAAATAAGGATCAAAGAAAGAGATGAATGGAAGATTGCGTTCAAAACAAAGGATAGATTATATGAGTGGTTGGTAATGCCATTTGCGTTAAAAATGCCCCAAGGACCTTCATGTGATTGATGAATATGGTACTAAAATATTTTCTTGGTAAATTTTTGATTGTATGGTTATATTATATTTTTATTTTTAGCAAAACAAAAGAAGAGCATATGGTGCATATTAGGGAATTTTTGTAAATATTGAAGGAAGAGAAGCTACTAGTAAATTTTAAGAAATGTAGTTTCAAGTAAAAGGAACTAGTATACCTAGGGTTTGTAGTATTTGAAGAAGGGTTAAAAATGGATCCAAAGAAGGTTAAGGTAATAGTATACTATCCTTCATCAAAAAGTATGTTTGAAGCCAAGAGTTTTTGTGGCTTGGCGAGCTTCTACAGGAAGTTAATAAAAAAATTAGTGGTATATGTGCACCTATAACATAGACTATCCTTTCAAATCAGTTTACCTCTTTTCCTTTTCTTACAAATATGTAATTAAATTCCTTATTTTTCCTCCATCAAGGTATAAGATCTAGGTGTAGCTTCCAACACCTTTACTCTAAATGATTATCCTTATGTGTGAACCATATTTTTTTCATCTTTCCCTATCACCCTCTTCTACTAAATTGGTATATTGGCCTTCTTCTTAGGTTTTTCCTTATCTTTATCCATTTTCATTGGGAAACTATTGATTTACAACACCTTTACTCTAGGGTATAGGAGAATAAAAACAAAAAAAAATCTGAAGGGTATTTTCCATTTCTTGAGCCTTTAAATTCAATGACATTATCCATGATGCTCTAATGATAGGGATAATTACTAGAGTCACTTTTATTTGGGAATAAATGTGCATTCATGGCACTGATACCATATTGGAGAATGCCAAGATCTAAAATCATAAACAAGATATCCCTTCACTTGCGATAAAATATGTACAATAGTATGTCTATCATATAATATGAAGAGTGTATAAATACAATGATGAGCCTTGCATATATAGGCAAGGTATACGAGGTGGGAAGGTAGTATTGAATGATAAAGTACCCCTCCAAAGGTACAACACTTGTGAGCTCGCATGACAAGTGCATTTGCAAATGGTAAGTATCCAAGTACTAGGTGTCACAAATGATGAGAACATATGTCTCAACCACATGAAGTGAGACAAAATCATAAGAAAAAAACTAAGAAAACTTAAGCTAATTATGGATAGGCCAATCCTAGAAAGGTGATATCCTAACTAGATATATAGAGATGTTATTTAGATTAACTGTAGTACCCCTCCATTTATGCTTATGCTTTCTGCTGTTATGTTTTCACACTGTTAGACCTATGATGTTTTGTTGGATATTTTGATTGCTAGTTTTGAGCGATAGTGGATTTATTCTGTGACATGATGATACATTGTTTGGTGTTTATTGATTTCAGACATGATTGGATATAGTTTAGATGTGTTACTTTCAGTTGATTATTGCTATGTGCATGTTATGATGGACTAACAGCTATTTATTTCGTCAGTTTGCTATGAAGTGTATTGGTGTGGAGAACGGAATTGCATCACTCGCTTGCGAGTGCCCTACGATATCTGTGATTTTCTCCGCACGGTGTGTTTGTTTAATGCTTTATATATATATATATATGTATGCATGTTATTGCTTGGTTGCAGGAATTTGCGGGTACATGACATCGACTCCACCTGGGTACTCAGGTCTGAGCGTGTCAAGACTCAACGGAAACGTTGATCGAGAGATAGTAGTTTGGTTTATCCTAGCCTAGTCTATAACCCTGGTCTTAGTATTTTGTCTATTTCAGTTCAGAGTCATAGGTTGTATTGTTATTTTTCTGTTTGAATAGATTGTTGAAAGTTAAATATTGGTTAATTTTAATGTTAGTTTATTGTGTTTTAAATTATTGTTATTTAATTAATGTTTAAATGTGGTAGAAACTTACTTGCTTGATAATTTAATCCATTAATTAGCCTATTTGGTTAAATAGTTGATCTTAAAAAGATTAAACTATTTTAATTAAATAAATAAATTAATTAAATTAAATTATTAAGTGTGTAAATTATATTGCATTTGGAGATTAGAAAATTAATAAAAATAAAATGCATGTAAATTAAAATTGAGTTTTAAAATTTAAATTAAAATTTTGCATGCAAATTATTGAAAGGGCAAAAATTGCCGAGAAGTTGTTAAAAGATATTTGCAACTTCTCGACAAGTGTGTAAGTTTCATTTAATGAGGTTGTTGAAAATTTGTTACGGAGGATATTTTGGATCTCGGGAAAACAAAAGGGTTATTCAATTTCCTCACGGGGAAATTATCGAAGCTTTGCAAAAATTCTTGCTGTGTAAAAATTTTATTTTCTAAGAGGATTTGTTATTTCCTTTGGGGTTGTATATTTGTGGAAGATCCCTTGGAAGGAGGATCTCTTGTGTTGGTTGGGGAAGTTTTTGGGAATATTGTGCGCTACAGGCAAAAGGATTTCTCCTACAGGAAGCTTTTATACTATAGGTATTTTTCTTGTATATTTTAATCCTTTTCTTTAAAAGTAGAGAAAGGATTTGTTTTGATATTTTCTTCCTGTGATCTTCTTGAAAATTTGGTAAAGTTTTATTCAAACAGTGGAATGGATCTGTGAAGAATTTTAGTGGTGATAGTAAAGAAACTTTATGTTGTCTTATTTCAAATCTTTGTGAAAACTGTGAAAACAAGAAATAGTAAAGAAATAAAAAAGGGAAAAATAGGGTTTTCTATTACAGAGGAAAAATTGTTAAATAGTAGAAGGGATTGTAATTTCTTTTTTTTAAATTCCCTGTTGATAAATATTGCCCAGTTTCTGTATTAAGATGTTTTTCTTGAATTTTACATATATATATGTATTCATATATGTATATATAGCAATAATGAATATATACACATACATATACGAATACATATATATGTATATAATTACTGTTCAGAAAGAAATGAATTAATAAATTCATAAATCACTGTACGCGACTAGTTATTTGCCGAAATTTTTAAAGAAATTATTTTAAATATGGAAAACGGATGTATTAAATCCGTCATGCGAATTTTTCAAAATTTGCGGAATTATTTTTGTTTAATACTATACAATCCGTGTAGAATGTAAGCCGCAGGGGCTACCCCATGGCCGACCCCTTGGGAGCCGGCTGTGAGGGCAGTGCTCGGCACTACCCTTGTCGGCAGTGCCGGCGTGGCCTGCACAGCCGAGCCCCAATGGGGTTCGGCAATGGCAGCGCTCGGCCCTGCGTATTAGGGGTTTCTTCCCTTAATTAAAACCTCTGCGTTGAAATGTTTATTATTTGTATTAAAATTTGTTTGATTTTTTTTAATTTAAAGTTACATAATACTTATAATATATAAATATATATATTATTTATATAGTATATTTATAATATGCTATATAATATAATATATATATATATATATTATAATAATGTATTATATTTATATGAGTAATTAAGTGATTAAATTATTATTTTTATTTAATCTGATAAGAGTTTAAAATAGAATTTGAATTATAATGTGAAAATTTCATAATTCACTCATTATAAATCAAAATATTTCATTGAAAATTGTTTAGATAGTTTTAAGATTTATCTTAAAAGAGCTCGTTTAACGTGTAATTATGTTATTAAGTAAAGTATAGAATTCTTTTTCGTTTTAAATGAAACTAAATTTGTTTTTAGGTGATTTGTTTGGTTATTCTATTATGTTTGAATGGATTTAGTATATCCAAATAGTAGAATTTTTAATGAAAATTAATTTGCTTTTAAATCTTGTATCTATGATTGGGTAAATTGGGAAAGTTTGTAGTTTTCTTTTCAAAGTCTTCCAGATCAATTGAAAATGTGGGAAATTGGGATTATTAAGTGGAGTTCTTGTTAAACTATGGTTGTGTACATGGATTTACATGAAGGTTAGATACCTGTTTATGAACAATAATTTTATGTCTATTATAACACGTTGAGTCTTTTATATTGTTTTTTTTTGTTAAATGTACACTTTGTAAACCTTAGTCGAAGAACATAGATACTTATGTTATGTTTAGGGGAGTGGCTATTTGTAAGGGCCAACACACAAAGTGGTGTCAGGGTAACTTACAAATAGTTAGTAACTCAGTGAAAATTAAAGAACATAGTAGTTAGATTTAAAACTTTTAACAAGATGCTTATGCCTCGCTTATGACTCTTGAGCTACTACAGTCATGAGTATAAGACGAGAAGGCCTGGAATGGCAAATCAGTGTCTTGTTTCCTTAAGACACATTCGATTCCACAATAGTATGTAATAGGGGCCAGGTTTCATAAGAGGTTACCAGGGTAACCCAAGGATTGGGGGCCGGAACCTAGGAAGAAACACCAGGGTAACCTTTGCATCATTGTGATGACACTCCACCTAGAATAACAGTTAACCATGTATTTGTGAAACATTCATTTGTCTAAATCTGGAAGCAATGTAACCAATAGTCTGTTGTGTACTAGTGTCTAGGGTTAGTAGATTAGGTCTAGGTAACCTTATTACTATCTCCTAGCACCGGGGGTGGACCTACGGGTACCACATGGTTGGGTGGAACGTGCACCTTACTCCGTTGGGTCCCCAGTTTGATCATGGCATCGAGAGCTTCATGGATGCAGAGCTCGCACTTGGATCTTATATGCACTTTTCTTATTGTATACTTGTATTTGAAAACATCCCTCAATTGTATAAGGGGTGAACAATGTAATTGTAATCATAATCATTATTGAACTACCTCATCAGATGGATGAGTATTGTATATTCTATCAAATACAATGTATGGAAACATGTTTGTACTTTATTATATTATCTTGAATGGAAATTTAAATGTTATGCAATGTTTATCTTTATGTTATTAATTAAATGTGCAATGCGAAATACTTAAGTCACTTATGGAAAACTCAAAGTAGTGTAACATCGCTTAACCTAATGAATGTATGCAACTAATTAACTTAATATTAATATTTAAAAAAAAATTATTACACCTTTATACGCAATTGCAACATTCTTAGGTTATTAAGACGGGGCATTACAGATTGGTATCAGAGCCAAGGTTACAAACACTGGACGCTCTGGGTAATCATGAGCCCATTAGGGTTGACCTAGTACGTAGTGTCGCAACTGTTAGCCTTGGTTGAATAGTATCTAAGACTCGTAATTGTTATGTGTAGGAACATGCCTAGGCGAGGAGGAAGAGGTCATGGTAGAGGTCGAGGTGGAGGCCGAGGGCCAATCCCTCAGGTTACTCCCCCTCCTAGCCCTCACCACAGTGATCAGGCAGAACAGATGGGTCAGAGAAATGAGGGACAGAATCCCGAACATTCAGCAGTTGAGGGTTCTCAGATACGTCCACTATTAGAGGAGGTCCTAGCTCGTCTTGGACCTAGATAGGTAGATGAGCAGGAGGTTGTCAGAGAGAGGGATAGATCCCCTAGGAGAGTAGAGGACATAGCACATCAGGATGCTATCATTGTAGGTCATATGAGGGATTTACTGAGAGCACACCCTCCTACCTTTGATGGTGCAGGAGGCGGCTTAGAGGCAGAGACCTGGCTACTGGATTTGGGTAGATGCTTTGCCATGCACCCATATGGTAGTAATACCCGTGCCAGATGCGCTATTATGCACTTGAGAGGATTCGCCTCTACATGGTGGCACCTAGAGGAGCAGAAGCTCCATTTGGATATTGGTTCTGTGTCTTGGGAGATGTTTCTCGAGAGGTTCAGAGCACGGTTCCTTTCGGAACATTGGAGGTAGTGTAGGGCTGATGAGTTCCATGATCTACGTCAGATGGCTCTTTCTGTAGAGCAATATGAACGTAGGTTCTACGAACTCAAGCAATATGCTGGTATTGGTGACGATGAGCCTATGTTAGTACAACACTTTATCAGGGGTTTAAACGCCCGCATCAGTGGTGGTGTCCGAGTCTTTGAGCCAAATACTATGGAAGTCGTGGTGGAGAAGGCTCGCATAGTTGAGGAGAACCTTATTATGGCTTTAGGTGGGCACACAGGAGTGCAGATTGGGAGTGCTCCTGCAGCAGGTTTTAGTCCACGGGGTGGACAGGCACAGACAGGTGGTTCTTCTAAGAACCAATAGACACCCACAAAGGGTGGGCAACAACAACAACAAAGAACACCTCAAAAGAACAATAACCCTCAACCACAACAACAAAATAGTCCTCAAATAGGAAAGGGTCATAACTGGTGGCGCAACAAGCGCAATAGGCAGGATCAGCCTACGCAGAGTGCTTAGTCTACTGTCAGTAGGGGTAGTTACCAGCAATCCAATGCACCTTCGGGTGGCAGAGGATTCGGCAGAGGCACAGGTTGTTATTCTTGTGGACAGCAGGGACACATAGCTAGGCAGTGTCTGATGAGAGGTCCTACTGGTTATGGGTCTCGACCTACAGTTTCAGAGCCTACGGTGGGAGATGCAGGACGAGCACATACTGTATATGTTGTGGTTAATGACTGCCAAGCCGATCACCAGAACACAGTGGTTGAAACTTCAGGTAAGTTACATGGTGTTAGTGTTTCTATACTTTTTGACTCTGGAGCCACTGACTCCTTTATTTCACTGACCATTGTAGACCATTGTGGTCTTATGGCAGTAAAGCAAGGTGGTAAGTGGCAAGTTGAATTTGCCTCAAGGATGAAAGTAGCAGTAGAAAACTTAGTATATAATTGTGAACTTAAAATTGGTACGTTAACTACCTTAGTAGATTTATATGTTACACCTTTAGGATCGTACGACATAGTACTAGGCATGGATTGGTTAGCATCTTATCATGCTGTAATTGACTTTCAACTTAAGACAGTTAGTTGCATTAATGAATTAGGTGTGAAAGTGGAAATCGTAGGTATTCATAGACCTATCTCTTTGCGGATGATATCTGTTATGCAATTAAAGAGATGTCTTCGTCAGGGATGTCAACTGTTTGCAACAACAGTTACTGATTTGGAAGAGGGTGAGAGTCGAGAGGTATCTCTAGATGATCATCCTATTCTTAGGGAATTCGCTGACGTGTTTCCCGATGACATTCCTGGAATGCCACCAAAGAGGGATATTGACTTTAGGGTTGATCTAGTTCCTGGAGCTAAACCTATATCTAGAGCTCCTTATAGAATGACGACTCAGGAGTTAGAGGAACTTCGTATTCAGTTAAAGGAACTTTTAGAAAAGGGTTTCATTCATCCAAGTGTTTCCCCTTGGGGAGCACCTGTTATCTTCGTAAAGAAGGACAGATCTCTTAGGTTGTGCATTGACTATCGTCAATTGAACAAGGTTACGATTAAGAATCGTTATCCTTTGCCTAGAATCGATGATCTTTTTGATCAAATTAAGGGAGCTAATGTGTTCTCTAAAATTGATTTGAAATCTGGTTATCATCAATTGCGTATAGCTGAAGCAGACATTCATAAAACTGCTTTTTGAACTTGTTATGGGCACTACGAATTCACAGTAGTACCATTTGGGTTAACGAACGCACCATCAGTATTCATGAGCTTAATGAATGGTTTTTCGTACATACCTTGATCGCTTTGTCCTGTTATTTCTCGATGATATTTTAGTTTATTCGAGAAACATGAAGGAACATGAAGAACACTTGAGACAGGTATTGCAATGTTTAAGGGAAAATCAATTGTATGCAAACCTGAAGAAGTGTGACTTCTTTCAACCTAAATAAAATACCTTGGACATGTGATATCTGGAAAAGGTATCGCTGTGGATCCTTCAAAGATCCAAGCTATTGTGGATTGGCCCGCACCTACTAATGTAGGTGAAGTTCGTAGTTTTATGGGTCTAGCTGGTTATTATAGGCGGTTTGTAGAGGGATTTTCTAGAATCGGTCATCCTATTACTTCTCTTCAGAGGAAAGGGAAGAAGTTTGTTTGGACAGAACAGTGTCAGTTAGCTTTTCAGACTCTTAAAGAAAAGTTAACTAATGCGCCTATACTCATTATTCCTGATCCTACTAAGGATTTCATAGTATGTACGGATGCATCCTTAGAAGGTTTGGGAGCAGTCTTAATGCAAGATGGGCGTGTGATTGCTTATGAGTCTCGCAAAATCAAGGATCACGAATTAAACTATCCTACTCATGATTTAGAACTAGCTGCGGTAGTGCATGCATTAGTTTGATGGAGACATTTTCTTTTAGGTCATCGTTTTGAACTTCATACGGATCACCGTAGTTTGCAGTACATCTTTACGTAACCTAACTTGAATGCTAGGCAACGACGGTGGATGGAGTTCTTGTGTGAGTATGATTTTGAAGTGAAATATGTTCAAGGAAAAGAGAATGTAGTGGCTGACGCTCTTAGCCGACGTCGTCATGAGATCTCTACTACTACTCTTGAAGTAGATTTGAGAGGTCAAATAGTAGCTGCACTTCCTACTGATAGATTATATCAGGAAGTGAGGTCGAAAATTGAATCTGGTAGACCGTTAGAAGGTTGATTTGCAGGTTATGTTTTGGAATCGGATGGTATATTACGACATTTAGGTCGTATTTATGTACCACATGTAGAGAGTCTTCGTACGTTAATTATGACTGAAGCTCATCGAGCTCCGTATTCAGCTCATCCAGGAGTTAAGAAAATGCATGCCGATCTTTGGCAATTGTATTTCTGGCCTGGTATGAAACGTGATATTGCTGATTATGTATCGAGATGTCTTGAATGCCAGCGAGTCAAAGCTGAGCATCAACATCCTGCTGGATTATTGTAGCCACATCTCATTCCTAAATGGAAATGGGATATTATATCCATTGACTTTATTGTAGGGTTACCTACGTCATCACGTCGACATGATGCCATTATGGTAACTGTTGACCGTTTGACTAAGGTAGCTCACTTATCACCTGTACGTTCATCTTACAATGCTTCATCTGTAGCTAGGATATTCATGGAGGACATTGTTAGATTACATGGGATTCCTCATAGGATTATATCGGATAGAGATCCTGTATTTACTTCAACTTTATGGACTTCATTACAACATGCTCTAGGTACACAGTTGAACTTTAGTTCAGCGTATCATCCTCAAACCGATGGAAAAACGGAAAGAGTTAACCAAATATTAGAGGATATGCTTAGGATGTACGTAATGGACCAACAATCACGTTGGGAGGATTATCTGTATTTAGTAGAATTCGCTTACAACAACGGATATCAGAGTTGCATAGGTATGCCACCATTTCAGGCATTATACGGTCGTCCTTGTCGAACTCCTTTAAATTGGGATCGACTCGAGGATAGAGTATTACTTGGACCTGAGATGCTTCGTGACATGGAGCAACAGGTTGACCGTATTAGAGAGCATTTGATAGCAGCACAGGATAAGCAAAAGAAATACGCCGATGCGCATAGGATCGATCGACAGTTTGCTGTTGGTGACAGAGTGTTTCTTTGAGTGCGACCGCGAAAGAGTCCAATCCATTATGGAAAAGGCTCTAAGCTTGCGCCTCGTTTCGTTGGACCATTTGAGATCTTAGAGAGAATTGGTCCCGTGGCGTATCGACTCGCCTTACCACCCAGTTTGTCTCGTATTCATGATGTTTTCCATGTATCAGTTCTTAGACCATATCATCCCGACATATCTCATGTACTTGATTGGAATGTGTTACAGGTAGAGGACGGGCAGCTGGCTTTGGAGTCCATGGCCATTCTACAGCACCAGACGCTCAGTCTCAGGGGTCGAGACGTTGATCAGGTGAGGGTCCAATGGGATCCTAGCTATGAGGCTTCTGCTACCTGAGAGGATGCGACACGCATGAGGGAACTTTATCCCTATCTGTTCGCAGGCTTTCAGGAGCAAGCCTGATCCTAGGGGGGAGGATGTAGTACCCCTCCATTTATGCTTATGCTTTTTGCTGTTATGTTTTCACACTGTTAGACCTATGATGTTTTGTTGGATATTTTGATCGCAAGTTTTGAGCGATAGTGGATTTATTCTGTGACATGATGATACATTGTTTGGTGTTTATTGATTTCAGACATGATTGGATATAGTTTAGATGTGTTACTTTCAGTTGATTATTGCTATGTGCATGTTATGATGGACTAACAGCTATTTATTTCGTCAGTTTGCTATGAAGTGTATTGGTGTGGAGAACGGAATTGCATCACTCGCTTGCGAGTGCCCTACGATATCTGTGATTTTCTCTGCACGGTGTGTTTGTTTAATGCTTTATATATATATTTGTATGCATGTTATTGCTTGGTTGCAGGAATTTGCAGGTACATGACACCGACTCCACCTGGGTACTCAGGTCTGAGCATGTCAAGACTCAACGGAAACGTTGATCGGGAGATAGTAGTTTGGTTTATCTTAGCCTAGTCTATAACCCTGGTCTTAGTATTTTGTCTGTTTCAGTTCAGAGTCATAGGTTGTATTGTTATTTTTCTATTTGAATAGATTGTTGAAAGTTAAATATTGGTTAATTTTAATGTTAGTTTATTGTGTTTTAAATTATTGTTATTTAATTAATGTTTAAATGTGGTAGAAACTTACTTGCTTGATAATTTAATCCATTAATTAGCCTATTTGGTTAAATAGTTGATCTTAAAAAGATTAAACTATTTTAATTAAATAAATTAATTAATTAAATTAAATTATTAAGTGTGTAAATTATATTGCATTTGGAGATTAGAAAATTAATAAAAATAAAATGCATGTAAATTAAAATTGAGTTTTAAAATTTAAATTAAAATTTTGCATGCAAATTATTGAAAGGGCAAAAATTGCCGAGAAGTTGTTAAAAGATATTTGCAACTTCTCGACAAGTGTGGAAGTTTCATTTAATGAGGTTGTTGAAAATTGGTTACGGAGGATATTTTGGATCTCGGGAAAAACACAGAGGTTGTTCAATTTCCTCACGGGAAATTATCAAAGCTTTGCAAAAATTCTTGCTGTGTAAAAATTTATTTTCTGAGAGGATTTGTTATTTCCTCTGGGGTTGTATATTTGTGGAAGATCCCTTGGTGGAGGATCTCTTGTGTTGGTTGGAAAAGATTTTTGGAATATTGTGCACTTCAGGCAACAGAGGCAATAGAAATTTTCTTCACCAGTAAGCTTTGGAATTCAGGTATTTTTCTTGTTATTTATTTTAAATTTGTATCTTTTCAAAAAGAAAGTTTGAGGAAAATTTTATTTTGTATTTCTTGTGATCTTCTCAGGAGTTTTGTAAAAATTTTTATTAAACTGTAGGAAAGATTTGTGAAAGGAAAGAAAATATCTGTGAAAAAACAAGAAATTTATTGAGAAATCAAGAAAGTAAAATGAAGATTTGTTTTATCAGTAGAAAATTACAGGAGAAATTAAAAAAAAAGGGAGTATTTCTATATTAAAACATTTGTTTGAATTGAAGATGATAGGGGGATTTATTTTTAAAATACTTCCAGGTGAAACTATTTCATAGAAAATGTATTGTACAGAAATTATTTGTTAAAATTTTCTACTCTTTCTAATTTCTGTAGAAAATTTTACCAGTAAATTACCTCTGTTTATAAAGAATCATTTGATATTTCTTTTTAAAAAAAAAATATATAAATTTATATATATACTGCTGTGTAAATCATAGTGCATTATTTGAAAGTTTTTATTTAAATTATGAGTTCGGAGAAATCACCGTACGGCGAATTTAATCCGAAATTGTTTTAAAATAAATAAATTGAAATACGTTTTTTTTGTTGTCCCTATGTGAATGTAGACGGTGGGGGAGTATTCCTCCCAGCCGCCGCTCCCATAGTGGAGGGTGCGGCTGCTGTGAGGCAGCGCCCTCCACACATATGTGGAGGAAGCGCTGGCCCACAGGCAGCGCATCCTCTCGTGGCTAGGAGTGCAGTAAAATAAAAACTATGTTTTTTTTAAATAATATTTAATAAATGTTAATTTATTATTTATATAATATATATTATTAATATATATTTTATATCTAATATATATTTAATATATTATATATATTATATAATATTGTAATATATATTATATAAATTTATAAATTGATTGTAATTATATTACATGTGATTTAATATAATGATTTTATAATATAATTAATAATATAAAACAATGATTTAAATTAAATAATTTAAGTATTTGTTTTATATTAGATTAATCAATAAGAGTTTGGAGTAAAATATTTTATTTTGACAAATTGATGTTTATTTTATACATAAAAAAAAATTGTGAGAGTTATAATTTAGAATGTTTGATTATTAAATTTTAATCAAGTTGATTTAAATACATGCAAAATATATTGTTTGAAAGGATTTAGTATATCCTAAAGTAGATGCATTATTTTATTTCAAATTGCTTAATTTTTTTTTCTTTGTTGGGCAAATTGGGAAAGTATCGATTAAATAAGTCGTCCAGACCAATTGTAAAATGGGAATAGTGGTTATTAAGCTGAATTTCTGTATTGGTTTATGATGTGTACATAGTTTTGTATGGTATTAAATACTAGATATTTGTGAACATAAACTTTGATGTTTGTAAGGACTAGTGTTGAAATTGTATTTTGTATGATTGTACACCTTGTAAACCTTAGTCAGAAAACTTAGAAACTTTTGTTATGTTTAGGGGAGTGGCTATTTGTAAGGGCCGACACACAAAGTGGTGTCAGGGTAACTTACAAATA
Organism: Sequoia sempervirens; assembly: GCA_007258455.2. NCBI lineage: Eukaryota > Viridiplantae > Streptophyta > Pinopsida > Cupressales > Cupressaceae > Sequoia > Sequoia sempervirens. Next base: position 231,136 of record VDFB02290074.1, read on the forward strand.
GTTAGTAACTCAGTGATAATTAAATGACATAGTAGATAGAATAAAACACTTAACAATATATTTTTCCTCACTTATGACTCTTGAGCTACTACAGTCATGAGTATAAGATGAGAAGGCCTCGAATGGCAAATCGATGTCTTGTTCCTTTAAAAGACATTCAATTCCACAATAGTATGCAATAGGGGTCCGGGTTTTGTAAGAGGTTACCAGGGTAACCCAAGGATTGGGGGCCGAAACCTAGGAAGAAACACCAGGGTAACCTTTGCAACGTTGTGATGACACTCCACCTAGAATAACAGTTAACCTTGTGTTAGTAGTAAATTCAATTGTCAAAATCTGGAAGCAATGATTAGGTCTAGGTAACCTTATTACTATCTCCTAGCACGGGAGGTGGACCTACGGGTACCACATGGTTGGGTGGAACGTGCACTTTACTCCGTTGGGTCCCCAGTTTGATCATGGCATTGAGAGCTTCATGATGGAGAGCTCGCACTTGGATCTTATGTTTATTTCAACATTGTATATTGTAAACTTGTATTTGAAAACATCCCTCAATTGTATAAGAGGTGAACATTGTAATTGTGAATGTAATCATTATTGAACTACCTCATCAGATGGATGAGTATTGTATATTCTATCAAATGCAATGTATGGAAAAACATGTATGTACTTTATGTTATTATGAATGGTATTCAAATGAAATTTTAATGTTTTGCAAAGTTTATCTTTATGTTAATGTTATTAATATGTGCAATGCGAAATACTCTAGTCACTTATGGAAAACTCAAAGTAGTGAATCGTTTAGTAACTTAATGTATGCAATTAATTAACTTAATATTAATACTTTAAAAAAAAAAAATTATTACACCTTTCAACACTTTTGCAACATTCTTAGGTTATTAAGACTGGCATTACACTTTCTTACTGTCAATTTTTACTTGAGGAGTTTTTCTTTACACACTCTTCCATCCCGTCTTGACTGCAAAAATGCAATTATTAGTACTTGTGCAATACTATTGCAATATTTAAATTTTATGCTTTTCAAATATAATTTAATTTTTTTAAAGTGAACATGTAGAATATTTAACTTAGTTTTTTTTTAAAATTATTTCTTTTGAACATAATTGGCTAAGAAGTTGAAGTTTGGGGTGTTATGAGCCAATTTTTAAGAAAAACAAGATAAACTATTTTTTTTACATTTTTTAATGATTTTTCACTTTTATCTTTATAAGTCATTTATTCAATCTTTTTAAAATAAATAAATGTTACTTTTATTAAAATAATGTTTTGATAAATCAATAAGATATATATAATATATTATTTTAATCTATAACAATTTTATATTAATAATAAGACAAGAAACACTCCAACATGTAATATCTAGCTTTTAATTATTTTTAATTTATATATTATATTTATTTTATTTATAAATTTTTTTAATCTATAATAATTATTAATATAGCATTTATTAAGCATATTATTTATTTAAAAGTTAGTGATTAAATTAATATTTTAATATGAAACATAAAATTAAATTAATTATAATAATGAAATTCCCACACAACCCTAGGGGAAGTTGCAAACTACTAAACAAATACACAATTTTTTTTGTTTGTTTAATTACAAATACATGTAAGATTACAACACAAAGCCAACAATCCCCTAAGGTTACGAGACAAATATTATTTAAATCACAACTTAAAACAACATGCAAGAAATGAAACATAACAACACTCACTTAAATAATTAAAGCACATACTTTCCATACATGAGATCCTTCATGGTTACCAATAATAGAAGTTACATGATTACAATTACATCACTCATTCCCAGAATGAGGTAAATCAATAACATGATTGCTTATTACAAATTCCACCTCGATAACAATGAGGGGTAAATAAAATACAAGAGCAACTAACATAAAAGAAACCAAGGTAGCAACTGGATCCCGCAAGCTCTCCAACACGAAAGTATCGACCACATAAGCCAATGCCAAAAAAACAATGGAGTAAGGTGCACGTTCCACCCAACCAAGTGATACCCGAAGGCTCACCCCCCATGCTCAGAGATAGTAACAAGGGTTTCAGGTCAAGACCAACAACCTCTAAACATAGGCAACATGACTAGACTGAAAAAGGATACGTACATGACATCACATGACACAAAGGTTACAATGCTTCAATATTTTAAGTAAATAATCACATCACGAATACAAACATAATGTTGACTTAGGAGAAGTGTCATCACAATGTCGTATGGGATATGCTGGCAAGTCTTCCTAGGTCCCAACCCCCATCTCGGGATATCCTGGTAACCTCTATCGACTCCCGGGCCCACATGCAAACCAATGCGGAATTATTTTTATCTTTCGAAGGGACAAGATAATGATCTTTCCATTCCAAGCCTTCTCATCTCATCCCAAGTCTATACAAGCACTTGCGTCCATGAGCAAGGCAAAATTAATCTTTTTAAATGTTGGTACCACCTATACTAATTAATTGGTTTAAGTTTTCACTGAATTAACCAACTTACATTGAGATCTCTTGGCACCACTTTGTGTGTCGGCCCTCAATGCAAGCCACTTCTCTAAGACAGCACGTAGAACTATGCCACCACCAAAGGGTACTCAAGTGCAACCTAGGGATAATGAATCCCTAAACATGACATAAAGTCAACGTAGCCCATTCATGATAACCGGGTACAACACGGGACACAAATTAAGCACTACCCAAGGCAAACAAGGTCGACCGACATGACAGCAACCCCAAAACACATAAAAGAAAATCCTATCTGGAAGACTTACAAAGTACTGACTAGACTGCCCCACACCAAGAGGAAGCTTCACAAGCAATATAAAGTATGCTACATTAGGATTTCGTAAATCCAATTCACTCAATGCATTAGTGCACTAATCAAATAAAATAAAATAAATTCTTGCAGAAACACATAAGTGTGGTCTAATGTGTTGCAAATATTTCCATAATCTACACTTGATCATTTAATCATAATGCAATTTTTTTTCATAATGATAATAAACACATATACATTGCAAAAATAACTTATAGTGGTGATATTCAAATATCATTATATTTATATAAAATATACATAATATAATAATGCATATACTCGACGTATATGTTATTACGCATATTTATATATCTATAATTAATACTTAAATATTTACTTTAATATTTTGAATTTCAGAATTAAATCATAATACCTTACTTTATTATTTACAAATATAATATAAATACATTCTAATATATATATATTTTACAAGAAATTAATATATATAACATATATATATTAAATATATTAATTATATATTTAAATAATAAATTATTTTAAAAACAGAGAAAACATTGGTAATCATATATATTTATATATATATATTAAATATGATATATATATAATATATTAAATATATTATACATATATTATATTTAATATATAATATATATAAAAAAAAGATTTAAAAAAAAATGCATAAACAAATGAGGGTTTGGGCCGCGCCCTGCCCTAACAGGGGACGCAGCCACCATAGCTGGGGGCTGCGACCTGTGTGGGCAGCGACGATGTTGCCTTCACAGGTCGCTGTCCCCAGCCATGGCGCCTACCAGTGGTTGAAAACCCCTTCCTCATACCACGCGCGAGTAAACCAAAACGACTCCGCCAGAAAAACGATTGGTAACATGAATATATTTCTGGGTAAAACCCAGAACATAACATAACAAATTTAATTGTCTCAGGAATTTAATGAAAACAGATTTTATAAAAATATATATATATTTATATATATGTATATATATTTATACATACAATCAGGTATGCATATATATACATATATATATAAATATATATACATACAGTCCTTGGAATGATTGTAAAAACAATTTTTTTTTCTATACCCAGATTGGGCAAATGCTCATTCTCAGAACAAAAAAATAAAACAACATTGAAACATATAATTTAACCCAGCTATTTGAAAATTTCCCATTCTTTCCCAAATTTAAATGAGGGCCATCACAAGCACACAAAATTTGACAATAATTTCCATTTGAAACACCATGTTTGATCAAATTTTTCTGTTGCAAAGTTTGATGATAGAATTTTAATTCACTAAATTTTCACAATATCTTTTGAGAATTTTTGATTCAAGTTTGAATGGAGTTTCTTGATGGGTTTTTCTTCTACTACACAATTCTGAATTCTTTAACAATTTAAACAACTTCTAAATGATTTTCAAAATAAGAATTGCACAAAATTTAAACAAAAAACCTTGTGTTTTCTCCAAATGCTTTAAGATTTGCAATAGAGGTTTTGCCCTTGCTTTGCAATTCAGCTTTACCAATCTTCAATCTTCCCTTCAGTAATTTTTCAAATATCCCATCCAAGCTTGCTCTCCAAATTTTTTCAATTCTCCACCAAAATTTCCAAATTAAAATTCAAAAAAAACAATGAATTACCTTATGCAATTTTTTCCTCCAAATTGTCAAACCCCTAATTTGAGTTCACCCACCAAAATTTATTGCCAATTTAGATATTTCCATTTTTTTTTTTTGAAATTTAATAAAACAATTCTATTTCCCTTTTCAATTTGCATGATATTCATTTAAAACAAAATTCTATTATGCTTCAAAAAGATAATTGCATTTCCTTTCTTCCTCAAAGAGATTGAATTTAACAATTTCATTTAAAATCATTTTTTTTTAATTTTATTTCAAAAAGGAATGCAAGGCATAATTCTAATTTTTTTGATTTGATCTCAATATTTACTAATGCTAGCACAATCATTTTAATTTAATTTATCAATATATAAATCTAATCCATGATTAGATTATTTTATTGATTGAATTAAATTAACTAATTAATTAATAGTCACTCGTTTATTTATTTTGACAATGCAATTAAATAAAACAAGCACCGATTTAAATTGCAAATTTAAATACAAGGCAAGGGGAGAAGAGACAACAAAATAACTTATCCCAACTAACAACCCGACGACACACTATGGCTAGGGTGATGTCACGACACAGAAAACCTAGCTACTATCTCCCAATCGTTTTCCGTTGGACAAGGGACATGCTCAGACCTGTGGAACCAGGTGGAGTCAATGTCCTGTACCTGCATCCTGCACACAATACGAGTGTCGAACATGCATATATATATAAATATTAAAACACACCGTGAAGAGGAAATCGCGGAATCACAGGGCACTCGCATGCGAGTGATGTGATCCCGTCCCCTTCACCAATACAATATCGCTAACTGATGCCTCTAATCATCAATGGTATAATCAAAGCATAAAGCATCAATAATTCACATACATGATAATTTAATCCATAACATGAAATAATAATATCATCTGATTAAAGTACCATCACATCAAAACATAATGTTTACATCGCTTAACAATTAGCGGTCAAAGTAATCAAGTTTATAACCAACGTGCTGACAAAGCAAAACATACATAACGAACATTGTTCGATCAAAAGAACAAAATGGAGGGGTGTTATAAATAATAAAGGAATACTATTTTTTTATTAGAAATAGCTAGAGCAACAAAATTATAATCTATTATATGACAATACTACTACACATGTCTACCACATTACATTACTAGATCAGTTCCTTATACATTTTCAAGACCCCTTTGCATAGCTAAGCATTATTTCAATGCTTTACATTGCCATTATAAAGATATACATCATATACATCATAAGAAAAAAACATTGAGGTGTATACTCCATCCCTACCTATATCATGGAAGTTTGTGACATCATATATCATTGTTTCCAAATATAAAAATATACCATTACTATCAAAAAACCATATCAGTCCATCCTACCAATTGACCATAGCTAGTGTCCCATATAGCCAAAATCCAACCAACCTGCCCTACATAAATAAGTTGATTCTTCACTCTAGACTAGATTCTTTATCCCTAGCAGTGCTTCTATTACCTCTAGCTCTTCTTTGGTGAAGTATTCAATGCTAAGTAGGGCTGGAGGGTCTTCATTTTGAGCATCTTTAACCACTTTTTCATTGAAGTAATTTTGAAGAACTTTCAGAGCTTTGAGAAAAAAATTGAACTTGGTTGCCCCACCCGCCATGTGTGCCCAAACTTTCCTTCTTGGAGGTTGATTTACAGAGTACCTTCTTCCATCAGTTTGAGAAACTTGAACTTGGGCACCTTCACTGTCTTGGTGACTTGCAATGTAATATTGTACCAGGTGAGTCTTTTTATGGACTCAGTAAGTGCCCACTTGGTCCCATTAAACCTTTCATCATTCCTTAATTTCCAAATACACCACAAAATTTGAGTAGATACACAAGACCAAAATAGTGTTTTTTCTTTTTCAATTTTTTTTTTTTGAATAAAAGAATTCTATCCAATCTAGGTTTACTGTTAGCATCCCATATATCTTGGTTGTGACAAAAAAAATTCATGTCTCCTTTGCATATATACAATTAATTAATATGTGTTGTATTATTTTTGGCACCTTACAGATCCTACATATTTCAATGTCATCAACATTTATTTTATACGAAAATCTATGGAAAATCAAGAGCCATCTAAAGCATGCCTTCTTTGGCTCAATTTTTTTGACTAGTTATTCAAAAGAATTTTTATCCAATCATCTTTGTTTATATTAGTGTTTCAAACCCTATTTAAGTGATTATAGGTCTCTTTCTCTTTGGTGAGAATGTTGCATATGAGCTTAGCATTGATTTTGCTAATATTGTTTCCATCAATCCATTTGAAGTCCTTGTATTGTTCTCCATCCTCCTTACAAACTATTGGCAAGTTCATTTCCTTGCATGCATCTCTTACAATTGTGTATGTTCTCCAATGAGTTTATGGTATATTATACTTAGAATTTAGTTGGTTCCACTCTTTTAGAAACCCATCCTTAAGGATTTATGAGAAGTGTTTGATACCTTTACTGGCCTAATTCTTGGTCGAGTACCCCTGCAGGAGTGCTAAAGGTTTACTATTATGCATGAGGTTCCACCAAATTGACCCATGTGAGAAAATTATACTGCCTTGCAAGTACTGTGAGCTAGTAACAAACTCTTTGACATACTCCCATGCCTTACATATGCTTTTGAACATAACTAAGCCTTCAGGGGATATAGGGTATCTACTACTATGAAGGTCACTGGGGGGGAGATCTTTCTAGTTCCTTGCATACTTGGGAGTTGCTCTTTGTATATTATTTTTGATCAAGACTTTCTAGTGTTCTTCCCCATCTAGTGCCTTGAAATCCATTTAGCTGCTAAGGCTATGCCTTGGATTTTTAAATATTTCAAACTTAGCCCACCATCTGCCTTGCTTAGACAACACCAACTCCATTTGACAACATGATTTTTATTTTTTCTCTTCCCATTTGACCAAAGAAAACCTCTTATCCTTTTATAAATTTCATCTACTTGATAGCTACTAAAAAACCACACAAAAGAAAAGTATAAACTATATGAAGACAATATCTTCTAACAAACCTGGATTCTTCCTACCAAAGATAGGTACTGCCTATTCCATTTCTCAATCTTTTTTTCTATCTTGCACATCTCCTTTATATTTGGACACATAGAAAAGGGTATGCCCAAGTATCTTACCTGCTTTTGGGTTCCTCCCCATTGGATTTCAAGCTTATTTACCTAGCTTGGGGGAAAATCCTTCCAACCTAGCATGATGGAGTTGGAGAGAGATAATTTCATACTTGAGGTAGCATAGAAGGTGTTTAATTTCTCCATTAGGTTGTTCATATTTTCCTCCTCTAGTAGAGGGAACAATGTAGTATCATCTGCAAATTGTATATCCAATAGTTCACTATTGTTGGGAAGTGTTATACCTCTAACCTTTGGTGTTACATCATTGAACCTAGGAATATAGTGTATGGCATCTAAGGAAATAATAAATAATGTAGGAGCCAAGGGGCATCCTTTCCTGATTTACCTATCTAGAGTAAAATCCTCTATGAGTGAGCCATTAACATCAACCTCACCACATCCTTGAGTAGTGTAATAACCATGCTACAAAAGGATTCAGGAAACCAAAAAGCCTCTAGTGTTAACCTGATGAAAACCCATTCTACACTATCATAAGCCTTCTCGAAGTCAAGTAATAATATTCCTGCCTCTTGCTTGGAATTCCTTGCCCATTCCATTGCTTCCCAACTAGTAATTAAATTCTCCAGGATGTATCTACTTCTAATGAACCTAGTTTGGGTGCTATTGATGAAATTAGGTAGAATATTAACCAGTCTTCTTGCCATCACCTTTGCTAGGATTTTGTAGGGTACATTCAATAGTGTTATAGGTCTCCAATTTTTAATCAAATTTGTATACCCCTCTTTGGGGAGAAATTTTATAATACCTTTGTTGATGTATCTCCCCATGGAGCCAACCTCTAGAGCCCCCTTGTAGACTAGGTAGAGATCATCCACTATCCATTCACTAAATACTTTGTAAAACTCTGCTAGGAGACTTGTCATTTTGTAAGGAATTTATTTCCATTTTAATCTCTTCTTTGGTGATTTCAGTACCCAACTCTTCTACCTCTTCCCCTTCAATATTTTTTGGAATGATTCTCCTGATTAGGTTCCTTACATTGATGTAGCCTTCACCACCATTTTTAGAGGAGAAAAAATTCTTGTAGATGTTGAAGAATTTCTCCTTGATATCTTCTTGGTTAGTATAATCCATTCCCTCTGCTTGCACTTGCTCATGTGTTCCTTGAAGTTTTTCTCTCTTAGGAACCTAAAGAAAAATTTAGATCCTTAGTCCCCACTTTCAAGCCAATTAAGCTTGGACCTAACCTTCAACCCTTAGATTTTTCTATTTTGGAGCCTTCTCAAGGAATCTTTGGTAAGGATGAGCTTGTTACCCAATACCTCATTTTTGGGGTCACTTTGAAGCCCAACCTCTACTTACAACAAATCTTCCTAATGGATTCCCTCCTCCCTCCTACTATCCATAGCCTTCTTTTCCCATATTGTTTGGAATAGGTTTTTCCACCCCTTAACATTCAAATTCCACCTATCAATGGTGCTCATATTTTTGTACATCCAACAGTTAATCAGCCTGAGAGTTTTAACAACATCCACATAGTCCTTGTTGTGCAACAACCTTGTGTTTACGAGGAATCCCCCTCTCTTTTTCCTTTCACCCCTCGACCCCTTCTTGAGGAGTATCCTTATCTTGATGGGGTGATGGTCTGATAGGGTGTAAGGGTGCACTTCAATTTTGCATCCATCCATGAGGGAGTCAAGTAGAAAGAATTCTATTAAAGATAGAAGGTATGAGAATATTATCTCTTCTCTCTTTTCTTTGAAAGGGACTCTCCTTTTCTCATTTGTGGTGATGGTGAAAGAATATGTTTCCTTCTTATCTTCTCTTTTCTCAAAATAATCACCTCCTATAGATAAGGATGAAGTGGTGATCCTAGACAATATTCCATCCCCAGTTACCAGTGAAATGAATGAGTTTTTTCTCTTGAACCAATTTCTCTACAAGAGTTGGAGAACAGTGTGTTTCAGATGAAAAAAGGAAAGGCTCCTTGTCCTGATGGGTTTCTGGTGGAGTTTTTTCAAGATTTCTAGGAGGTAATCAAGATGGACCTTCTTAAGGTTGTCTAGGAGTCTCTACAAAACAAGAAAATGTTGAAGGCCATGAATGCAATTTTTTTGGCTCTTATCCCAAAGTGGGATGGAGATAATTCTCTAAGCATTTTTAGGCCAATAGCCCTATGTAATGTGGTTTACAAGATAATTAAAAAGGTTGATTGTGAAATATCTAAAACCCTAGTTGAACAATTTGATTTCTGAAGAGCAAGGTGGTTTTGTTACTAGCAGGTAGATTCTTGATGGGGTTATTATTGCAGTGGAAACTATTCACTCTATGGCCTCTTCTAGAGAGAATGCTATGTTCATTAAGTGTGACATGGTCAAGGCTTATTATTGGGTTAAGTAGGACTTCCCAATCAAGATCCTAATGGATTTTAGTTTCACTAACGCTTGGATTGAGTGGGTCAGGAGTTGTGCCGCCTCCTCTTCCTTCTCTGTGTTGATTAATGGAAAACCTACAAAGCTATTTGGTGTTTCAAGGGGCCTCAAGAAGGGTGATCCATTATCCCATTATCTATTCATTCTAATGGTTGAGGGTTTGGGGAGCTTTATTTGATCTTGTGTGGATTTGGGACTCATACAGGGTTGGAATCCCCCCAATCCCATCTTCAATTTGTTGATGATACTACTTTTATGTGAATGGAAATAGTTGAGGAAGATGTTGCCATGCCACAGGCTCTTGATAGTTATTTGGATGCTTCAGGTTAAAGGGTTGATGAAGAGAAATCCTTCATCTTATTTTCTAATACTCCTAAGCTTATTCAATGGAGAATTTTGAGAATTATTAGATTTCAGATTGGCTCACTTCCTTTTGTTTATCTTGGAATCCCTCTTTTTGTTCATTCACTCCTTGGGATATTTTGGTAGGATATGATTGACAAGTTTTGGAGTAAGGTTAGTTACTAGACCTATAGATGGCTCTCATCAGTGAGGAGAGTTACTTTTTTAAAGTTGGTGGTTCAGTCACTTCCTCTATATAGGTGCTTTGTGTTGAATGCCCCTTTGAGCTTTATCAAATAATTCTAGCATCTTTCTCATCAATTTCTTTGATCTAACAACCTCATATTTAGGAAGTGGAGCTTTGTTAGGTGGGATGCTTCTTGCAAGTTGAAGTAGAAAGGTTTTCTTTGTTTAAGTTGGGGTGATTTGAATGTGCAAGCTCTAGATGCTAAGCTATATTGGAGATGGTGTTCTTAACAACACTAGTTATGGGCTGAGATACTTACTATAAAATATCTTAGGTCCATGTTGAGAGTGTTGGTGTACCTCATTTCAGCTTGGTGGGAAAAGGCTCCTTGATTTGGGGTACCCTCAAAAGAGGAGCTAACTAGGTCAAACATGAGTTATTTTGGATATGTAATAGTGACATGGATGCTTTGTTCTAGTTTGATTCATGGGATGGTCATCCTACTATTATGTCAACACAACCTCATTTGCAAGCTTTATGCAGTCACTTTCTTGATGCTAGTTGGATTCAAGTGGTTGATTTCAAATCTCATTTGATTCTTAATCAGGATAATGTATATAGATGGAAGGATCCACAAGAGTTTCCTCTTAGGTATTGATGGAGGATAGTTAAGAGTTGGCATCCATTTTGGAGGGAAGGGTTTGTAACTCCCTTTTGGGGCAAGATATTTTGGACTGGGGGAATGATCTGAAAGGGAAATTCTTCATGGCTTATGGGTATTAGGTGTTGGAAAAATGAGCCTTTGGGTGTTTGGGGGTTCTATGGTGGAAACATATTTGAAATAGATTTTCTTGGCCTAAGTGCAATTTATTTTCTTGGCTTATGATTCAGAAAAGATGCATAACCTGGGAGAATCTTAGGAAGTGTGGTTTTCAAGGCCCTTCTATGTGTGTTAAGTGTAAGTGTCAAGAAGAGTGTAATACACATCTCTTTTTTCAATGTCCCTTTGCTAGAACAATTTGGAACTGTTTGTGGAATATGTGGGGCCAACCATGTAAACATGTTGAGTGTTTGGACGACTTCTGGGAGGGGCTTGGGAATCCTTATGCCAAAAATTATTTTCTTCATATTGCTTGGGTTATTTTTCCTATGTCTGATTATTGGAATATCTGGTTGGAGCACAATCATAAGATTTTATTAGACAAGAAGCTTCTGGTTGGTCAATTGTGCATGAGAATCCCAAGGAGTATTCAGGAGACTCTGGCAGCCAAGTGTGATTTGTCTATCCTAGTGGAAGCTAGCAACTTGGGGGTGGTTAGAACTTTGGGATTTTTGTCTGGTAGTAGGATTGGCCCTTTGCCTGGGAAACGATAGTGTGGTAGGGGAAAGATCCTGCATAGTGGTCATTGGTATCCCCCTCCTTTGGGTGTGTTGAAAATAAGCACTGATGGCTCATCTAGAGGTAATTCGGGACATGTTGAGGTTGGTGGTATTGGTAGGGATAGCTCAAGGATTGTTGTTTTTCTCTTCTCATTATATAAAGGTCAACACACTAATAACTTTATGGAGGCATTATCAATTCTTGAGGCTCTCAAAAGGGCTTATGCCCTTGGTTGGAGGAGAATTGTGTTTGAATTAGAGGTTGTCATTGATATGCTGAATAAGCATCACCTTGAGGATGTGAATTGGCCCCTAGTGGTGTAAGGAAGCTAAGGTAGTGGAACAACTTCCTACACTAATCTTGAGAGGAGAATAATACAAAAAAAATTATAGATCTTTAACAGTTACATAAACTTAAACATAAATAAATACAAATATATGCATACCACAACATAATGATTTATGTGGGGAAAACCATTTCGAGAGAAAACCTCACACTCCAAAATCCACCCAATATATTATTTAGAAATCACAAAGATTATAATATACTTGTAGAGCAAGCTTCTCACAGAAGTATCACCAACTAGAGATCCAAAGGTAACACAACCACTATCAAACACTAATATTACATCATAATACACAACTTTAATACAACACCCTCATAAAATAGGGTTTCCTTCTAGGGCAAGTAAAGCCAACAAAATATTCATCATTAAATATGAAACATAATGATGAACGATCTAGATTCATAATAATAAAATATACATAAAATGTGGCTTTTGGGGGTGTTTCCCCCTGACCCCAATCAGGGGGATAAGCCCCCTCAGACCCCTATAAGGGGGATACCCCCTACAACCCCTGACATATCAACAATACCTTATGTATTTTCAAGGTTGAGACATGTATTCCCAACAAGCGGTTGTGGTTCAACAAATCCTTTCTTTAGGTTGGTTTTTGGATTTTATCCCCTTTTTCCATATCCCACGAGCATGTAATAAGGTGGCATATGGCTTCGCTAGATGGTTTTCGAAGTGGATGGGTACTTGGAATGTGGATGACTAGGGAAGCCTATCTGAGGACTTTTCACATGAGCTGGAGGATCTAGTTATGGAGGACATGAGATATTTTTTGGGAATTGTTTGATGGAGCTCTTATATGGTTTTTTGACCCTTGGGGGGTGGATTTTTGTCTCTAGCTTTGTATTTTTGTCTTGGATAAATAAATTTTTTTACCCTATTTTATTAAAAAAATATAAAAAATGAAAAATTGTAGTCCCCTAGTGAAAACCTCCCTACGGTGCTATTAGACACAAACAAGAAAGAAATATAAAATAATATTTCTGATGATGAAAAAATATCCAAAGGATAAGTATATGAGGAACTTGGCCTTCCCTTGGCATCTTCATAGTGGTCAAAATGATCATTAATCCTAGTTAAGGAATCACAAGAAGTCAATTTGGGTATTGAAAATGATCCAGTTTATTTTAATCATAGAGAAATCATATTAAAAGAAGAATGAAAACTACTATAGATAGTAAAAATATTCTACTAAAAATTGACTATTAATCATAAAATTATTTATTCATTAATTATCATTATATTATATCATTTACTTTATCATGACATTTATCATTCATCATATTATTTAAACTTATCATTAATTAATCATTTATCATTTTTACCATTTAATAATTATTAGTTATTTTTTTAGGTAAAAGGCTGAAGCCTATAGATTGTATTAATAAAATATTAAGTTAAAAAAATGCTAAAAATATACTATTGGCTTATAATCTTTACAAAATTTCCCAATAGAGGTATTTGTGGTGACTATATAGATAGTATATCAGGACAAACACTGGTTTGTTTAGTTAAAATTCCAAAAAAATGTTTGTATAGCTATGAGATTGCTAGTAAAATAGACATCAAGTAGTGTTATTCCTCCATGTTGCAACCACCTACTGAATTCTCATCCTGTGATTCATTAGAATCATCTTCTTTGTTTGCTTACTTTGTTTGTAACGCCCCGCCATCTGAACCCCAAAGGACAACAACACAATAATTACTGCACAATTTTTTATTTTTTATTTTTTAAAAACGCATGGCAAACATACAGGTAAATGCATTAAATCATGACATGAATTTCATTTAAGCAGATTCATTAACACATACATCCCTTGGGGTACACGAGGAGTCATTATGAAACTTAGATCCGCACAACGACAATAAAGAATAAAAACCAAGATATAATCCATAACAAAATAATCATTAACAAATACAACACATACATGATAAAGCAATGATAAGAGACCATCTGATTACATAAATACCACATATGCAAGATTAACTTAACACATTGAATAACAACTACCAATAGCCACATAGGATTTAACGTTACATTACAATACAATGATCAAGATGTACAATGATACAAAAGTGGTCCCAATCATAAATGGAAACCATACATGAGATAACATGATACAAATGAATACAAAATATCACAACTGGCTCCAAGACAAATACAACTCTGGGTCGCTGCATCCACACCAATCCGCACCTCTCGATCCTCGACTGGGGACCCAATGGGGTGCTTAGCACGTTCCACCCGACCATGTGAGTCCGAAGACCCAGCCCCCATGCTAGGAGCTGACAAGAAGAGTCCTCAACCAAGAACATCCAAACACGGAAACCACAAGACTCCACAATATACAAAAGTATCATAAAACTCAAGGATTACAAGAGTCAATATAATAACTTAAAGTTGCAAATCCCAACACATAAATCAAAGCAATGACCAATAAGCAAGTAACCAAAGAATGATCAAGAAACACTTACAATTCAAATCACAATTAAACAATATAATAAAATCATATCATAGTATCATAAGATATAAGATTGTAAATCAAATATAAATGAGATCATAGAAGACCGCAAAACATACTAAAGATGGATTAAAACAATAATCATAAATCAATTTAAATCAATTTAAAACAACAATCTAAACCAACTCCCATAACCTACTTCCAGAGGAACACAATAAAGTAAAACAAATGGGCAACTAGAGAAGAGTGTCATCGCATAGCCTACATGGGTTCTCCTGGCCCTTCCTCCAAACTGAGGCGCCGGCCCCCATCTATGGATCTCCTGGCCCTTCCTCCTACTTGAGGCGCCGGCACCATAGGGTAGCTCATGCGGAGCCGATAACCTCTCATGAGGACGAGGTTACGACCTTGCCAACCACGCCTTCTCAGCCTTCCATTAGTCTGCGAAGCACTAATGAAGACGAGGCATCCATTTTTTTAAATCTTGTAATGATATTACTACCCAACCCTCCTAAGTTATTAGATTTTCACTTGATTACCAACTCACTCGTGGGTTCTCCTGAGCCCTTCCCCTTAAATGGGCGCCGGCCCCCACGAGGAGCCACTCTCCCTAGAGACCCAACAATAACAAACCAAAACCAAGAAACCAAGGGTTGTACCATCAAAATAAGAATATAAGATCTCAACTGAGAAGCATGCGAGGCATTACCCATCTCGCTATAAATACAATATCCAAGTCTCAACAATTCCCGTACAACCCTTCTCAAAATCATGAAACCAAATCACTTGCCACATCAAGGCACATAAAGAGAGAGAACATCAATTATCAATCATCTCAAGCCTCTGGAAGCCAAAAGAATGAAAACCCACAAACAAGGGTAAAATGAAGCAACACAAGTTTTTCCCAATAATTCCACACAAGGATAAAAATTCCTTCAAATATGAGATTAACTCTGAAAAGCCACACACAGAAAGTTTCATCAAAATCCATCTACAAATAAATCAACTCTAAAACACAAATACGATCCATATATCAACAATGGTGTCACCTCAAAAATGAATCATAGAAGAAAATCAACCGTTAATTCAACAAAAATCACTCAACATCCAAAAGCCACCAATTAGACATTCCACGGGAGACCTCAATTTTCTCCTCACAAGAATCCCTTAGAGTGGTACGTAAATCACCTTCATAATAATCAACAACATGACAATGACAACAATAAACCATTTACATTCCCAAATAAAAACCAACCTACTCAAAACAAACCAAGAATTCACCACGTAAGGTTGAATGAATAGCAACACAACTTAAATTAAAGAAGATCACCAACTCACGTCAACTCAAGAAAAATCACAGTGAAAGGTTTTTTTTCAAATAACGCATAAATCGACATGAACCCAACATAATGAAATCACTTCCGAAGCCAAGCAATTCCAAAGAGGACACCACAAACAAGATACTCCAAATTACCCTTAAATGAACAATGACCCTTCAAATACAAGTTATCCATTCATTCAAAAAAAAGAATTAATTTAAAATAAACAAAGGAACTCTAAAATCACATATCGTAATTGTCTCAAGGCATATTTTAACATATCATAATATTCCTCATCATTAATCTCATAATTAAATTAAAAGATTATTTCCCTCGAACAATAATATTTGAGACAATCTTAATACAATCTCCTAGTTATTTAGCTTACACACTAATCTTACCATTCTACTCTAAGGGGTATAAAATAACAATATTCACCTACCAATTAACAAAGAATAAGCCATAATAATTGTGGTAATAATATTATCCTATATTTCTTATTCTTCTTAGACAATTTGCTAATCCTTTAATAATGGAAATAACCTTCATTCAAATTTAGTGTCAAGGAAACTTAACTTTGCTTATCTCTATCTAAGTAACCATTCTCAATCTAAATATAGTCTTATTTCCTTTATAAGTCCCAATCACTATTTTCTACAATGGTTAAAGAAACACCAAGACTTACTTGTTGTATACATAACAAGATTTACTACCAAGTATACATATATAAGGAAATACCCAGTTATAACTTAAATACCACTTCACATTAGAATTCCTCATTAAATTTCTTAGACCCAACCCATTTCAAGGATTCCAAATTTAACATATCCAAAAAGTCTCTAATCCAAGAGAATGCAATCAAGGCAGATCTAGAAATCTTCTAGTGTTCTACACTCAAATTCAATATCATTACACTAATGCAAAATTTCTAACATCCTCCCAATCTCCAATTTCGAGCCATACCTATTATCTTAAATAGGTAGATAATAATAAATTATAATACAGACAAAGATATATCATGATGACAAGATATGTTGAATAGATCTCCAATAGTTAACCATTCTCTAATCTATATTTATGTTAGCATTCTTGATGTTGTCACCGAACTAAGTAATTATAGCTGCAATAGAGATAGGTTGATTAATAAAACAGAGGGATCCCTTAAACCTTTAAACTTTCTAATAAGCTCAGGTACGCTGTTAAGACAGTTGACAAATGAAACACAGAGAAATTATTTGATTTACTACACCTATGCAAGACTAAGATATGCAGCTGTGACGGGTTACCAATGGTTTCAGGGAGACTCTTAATTTCTGCACAATGCCTCTACTTTAAATGGCGCTACAGTAATAGGTTGCAAAGTATATCAGAAAAAAAACAAATTTAGACATTGCAGCTGAGATGGGTCACCAATGGTTTCAGGGAGGTTATTTAAATTTGAACACTCTCCTAAGTATAAATGCTGCAGCGGTGATAGGCTGCCAAGAATCAGGGAGATTATATAAATTTAGATTACCAGACTACGTGAAGAAGCTCATCTAAACGCTGAATCCAATAACATCAATTTCTCTCAGCTTCGACTGAACGGAGGTAATTGGCAAAAGCTTGAAACATTGCGCAGACCAAGAGAATTAAACAATCTGCTCACTGGTCCACAATTTCTTCGCTTGAACAATCTGCTCAATGACGGCATCAAAGAAGACACACGAACCAAGCTTCCTCCAAGTTTGAGGTGGTTACGGACAATAATGAAATGTTAAAAATCGTAGTCCAAAAGCATATTTACAAGCAACATCGAGAAGAACGGCAATTTTCTGGCGGTAAAGATATCATAAAGAAGCTAAAATTTAAAGACAAAATGCAGAAGGTTCTTTTCATTTACTTAGGGCAACAGTGAAATATTAAAACAATAAAATGCACAAACAGAGAAAAAAAACAGCTTTGAATCACCGGATACACGCACATCCGACCTTCCTAGACGCCTCCTATTTAGAGCTTTGATTCCTCGTTCATTAGAAGTAAATACAGTAGATGCGGACAAAGGATGAGGCAAACAAGTCAAACGAATCAATTTCAATTGAAATAGACTACCCCAAAATTTCCTTTCTATCACTGTTGTATCCTTGACAGGGTGGCTCAGATTTTTTTTGATTCATGTCAAGCAGTGAGTGGAAGTACAGATTGTTGTTTGTTTTCTGATTGATTCGTTATAGTTTTCTTTTTTGGGTGCATAAAATGCATAAAATAATGTCCAGAACCAGCTAAAGAATTTCCAATTGGTAAGTACCAAATGACAAAGAAAGGGACAGGATTAAGTTCTAACCTTTTGCTTAAGTCCAAATCCCGCTTGCATGCGCAGTTCCAGAATTCAATGATATCTCCAAAACAAAATATGGCAATTTTTAATAACTCCGACTGATGATACACCCGCGCCCAGAAAAATGGTGTTACCTCCTTCTACTATAGTTTTCCATGATTACTCAACACTGGAGGATGCACCTAACAGAATAGGCGATTATGAAATAGCAATCCTTGTTTATTAATCCCCACGTTTGCTCCCCCAAAAGGTCCAGAGGCTCGAATACCTTTTTCCAGAAATCCTCATGGCAGACCCAATGCAGTCGTTACTTTCAGGACTCATGCAACCGTTTCCAAATTAAGGAGTCCTCTCCATTTTCAAGCAAAATGCAGATGATAGTTGTAAAGCTGAACTCCCCCTTATTTTCTTTTTCGGTCAGTTACCATTCCCCCTCCTTCTCCCTTCATTGCATATGCTATAATTAGCCTAGTATTCATTTTTGCATGTTCTGCACTGCTTTTAATTTTGTAACTGCTTTCTGAAGATTCCCTGCCTTTTTCTATTTTTCTTGCTTTCACCCGAGTTCGAGACTTATCTTTTTTTTTTAAGTTTTATTAACCTTCACTTCACCTTCCTTACTAAATCATTATCCTTCCATCAAAAGAAATTACCAATATGACTTAACTGTAACTTCCATTTTTCCTTAATAATTCATTAAATCAATTTATTAGTTTATTATTTTTATTTCTAATTCATTTAAATTATATAGGGCTTGATTTTTAATTAAATTACCTAATAAAACAAACTCATACAAAATATTACTTTGTAAGCAACTTAATTAATTACTTCATAAAATTACTTATTTTAACCAATCTTCTCCATTACGCCACTACCTCTATTCATGATTTTATAATTGACTTTTTAATATATGAAACAAGTAGATCAACTATTAAATATTTAATAAATATTTAATAATTTAATCTTTCTTTTAGTTATAATAAAATATATTTATTTTTAATAAATATTTTCACCTTAATTTATTTAAACTAAATAAATTATTAATAATATTTATTTAATCAAAGAAATAACAATAAAACAAATTAAAATCAAATGTTACCCTACCTCCCACAATTGAAAATAATATGACGATATCACAGACGGAGGGACACTACATCCTCCCCCCCAAGGCTTCGACTTACTCCTGGAAGTTGAACTCAAGCATAAACACAGTAACACAACAATATCATTAATCACCATAAATTAAATCATCAATTAAACATCGTCAAGAAAGCAATGAAAATTTAACAAACCAACAATAAGGAAATGATGCCAAAATAAAAGTGGCGATGGGGTTGCAACCAGACCAATTTGTCAAACACTAGAACGGATGACAAACTAGGTTGGGGAAACTTTCTTTTTAGCTCCTATTTTCCACATCAATCCCATTGGGTGTATATAATGCTCGCCCTGTCCTGACAATGCAGGTGGAATCAAGACTTAGTTCCTGCAATCCTGCATGCAAACAAACGTTGTGCACAATACATATATATCACAAATACTTCGTGAGAGGAAGTCCCAGCATAGTAGGGCACTCGCGAGTGAGTGATACCTTACTATCCCTCCCACTAAACCACACATAATAGTCAAAACAATTATAGTAACTTGTAAACAATTTGCTTCCTATTAGTTAGGAAATATTCGTATAAGGATACTAACCATAAATCTAATTCATCTACTATATCAAAATGAATTACTACCTGGAATTATAAGTATCCATACTTACATATTACAATTGCATTACCTTCATCACCATGTTTCTGAAGCCAACTTCCTGTAAATCAAAAGCTACCATAGAACATTGCACATTAGTACCAATAATTCAAGTTGCATCTTAACCTCAAGATACTATATTCGGCTAAAAATTATAGAATAATTATCCACAAAACCTCAAATCTTCGTTAAAACTCATAATTTTCACACAAAGAACTCCACTTTACCCATTATTCAGCACCAAATCTCACATCAATTTTAATAAAAAGGGTAAAATTTTACACCTTCACAGATTCAAGAGACATAATTCATCACTCAAGGACAACAAAATTGTAAATCACACACACTTGACATATTCACACACATGAAACACATCACCAAGAACACACCACACTAAAACTCAAGGGTCCATAGAGCATCCCTGACAAGAAGGATATCGGTGCATTGCGCACTACACCGAGGGTCCTATCCTTTCCCATCAGTTTCCTGCACCATCGACCCGACACCATCTAACAGAAGAAATTCAAGTTCTCAACAATGACAAAAGAAAAGTGAAACTCAAGACTTATGGGTCTAAGCGCAAGGTTACATAGTGAGCACACATAGTGCCCAGTGTATGAACCTGCTCTGATACCAATGTTGTAATGCCCCGCCGTGTGAACCCCAAAGGACAACAACACAATAATTACTGCACAATTTTTTATTTTTTATTTTTTTTAAAACGCATGGCAAACATACAGGTAAATGCATTAAATCATGACATGAATTTCATTTAAGCAGATTCATTAACACATACATCCCTTGGGGTACACGAGGAGTCATTACGAAACTTAGATCCGCACAACGACAATAAAGAATAAAAACCAAGATATAATCCATAACAAAATAATCATTAACAAATACAACACATACATGATAAAGCATTGATAAGAAACCATCTGATTACATAAATACAACATATGCATGATTAACTTAACACATTGAATAACAACTGCCAATAGCCACAAAAGATTTAACGTTACATTACAATACAATGTTCAAGATGTACAATGATACAAAAGTGGTTCCAATCATAAATGGAAACCATACATGAGATAACATGATACAAATGAATACAAAATATCACAACTGGCTCCAAGACAAATACAACTCTGGAGTCGCTGCATCTGCACCAATCCGCACCTCTCGATCCTCGACTGGGGACCCAATGGGGTGCTTAGCACGTTCCACCCGACCATGTGAGTCCGAAGACCCACCCCCCGTGCTAGGAGCTGACAATAAGAGTCCTCAACCAAGAACATCCCAACACGGAATCACAAGACTCACAACATACAAAAGTATCATAAAACTCAAGGATTACAAGAGTCATATAATAACTTAAAGTTGCAAATCCCAACACATAAATCAAAGCAATGACCAATAAGCAAGTAACCAAAGAATGATCAAGAAACACTTACAATTCAAATCACAATTAAACAATATAATAACATCACATCATAGTATCATAAGATATAAGATTGTAAATCAAATATAAATGAGATCATACAAGACCAAAAAACATACTAAAGATGGATTAAAACAATAATCATAAATCAATTTAAATCAATTTAAAACAACAATCTAAACCAACTCCCATAACCTACTTCCAGAGGAACACAATAAAGTAAAACAAATGGGCAACTAGGGAAGAGTGTCATCGCATAGCCTACATGGGTTCTCCTAGCCCTTCCTCCAAACTGAGGCGCCGGCCCCATCTATGGATCTCCTGGCCCTTCCTCCCAATTGGAGGCGCCGGCACCATAGGGTAGCTCATGCGGAGCCGTAGACCTCTCGTGAAGACGAGGTCACGACCTTGCCAACCACGGCCTTCTCAGCCTTCCATTAGTCTCATGGAAGCACTAATGAAGACTCCAGGCATCCATCATTTTTTAAAATCTTGTAATGATATTACTACCCAACCCCTCCTAAGTTAATTATTACTTCACTCTAATTATCAACTCACTGTGGGTTCTCCTGTGCACTTCCTCTTATCCGAGGCGCTGGCCCCCATGAAGAGCCACTCTCCCTAGAGACCCAACAATAACAAACCAAAACCAAGAAACCAAGGGTTGTACCATCAAAATAAGAATATAAGATCTCAATTGAGAAGCATGCGAGGCATTACCCATCTCGCTATAAATACAATATCCAAGTCTCAACAATTCCCGTACAACCCTTCTCAAAATCATGAAACCAAATCACTTGCCACATCAAGGCACATAAAGAGAGAGAACATCAATTATCAATCATCTCAAGCCTCTGGAAGCCAAAAGAATGAAAACCCACAAACAAGGGTAAAATGAAGCAACACAAGTTTTTCCCAATAATTCCACACAAGGATAAAAATTCCTTCAAATATGAGATTAACTCTGAAAAGCCACACACAGAAAGTTTCATCAAAATCCATCTACAAATAAATCAACTCTAAAACACAAATACGATCCATATATCAACAATGGTGTCACCTCAAAAATGAATCATAGAAGAAAATCAACCGTTAATTCAACAAAAATCACTCAACATCCAAAAGCCACCAATTAGATGTTCCACGGGAGACCTCAATTTTCTCCTCACAAGAATCCCTTAGAGTGGTACGTAAATCACCTTCATAATAATCAACAACATGACAATGACAACAATAAACCATTTACATTCCCAAATAAAAACCAACCTACTCAAAACAAACCAAGAATTCACCACGTAAGGTTGAATGAATAGCAACACAACTTAAATTAAAGAAGATCACCAACTCACGTCAACCCAAGAAAAATCACAGTGAAAGGTTTTTTTTCAAATAACGATAAATCAACATGAACCCAACAAGATAATGAAATCACTTCCTGCCAAGCACCTAAATAGGACACCACAAACAAGATAATCTAAATTACCCCTTAAAATGAACAATGACCTTCAAATACAAGTTATCCATTCATTCAAAAAATAATTAATTTAAAATAAACAAAGGAACTCTAAAATCACATATCGAATTGCCTCTACAAGGCATATTTTAACATATCATAATACTCCTCTATCATTAATCTCAATTAAATTAAAAGATTATTTCCCTCGAACAATAATATTTGAGACAATCTTAATACAATCTCCTAGTTATTTAGCTTACACACTAATCTTACCATTCTACTCTAAGGGGTATAAAATAACAATATTCACCTACCAATTAACAAAGAATAAGCCATAATAATTGTGGTAATAATATTATCCTATATTTCTTATTCTTCTTAGACAATTTGCTAATCCTTTAATAATGGAAATAACCTTCATTCAAATTTAGTGTCAAGGAAACTTAACTTTGCTTATCTCTATCTAAGTAACCATTCTCAATCTAAATATAGTCTTATTTCCTTTATAAGTCCCAATCACTATTTTCTACAATGGTTAAAGAAACACCAAGACTTACTTGTTGTATACATAACAAGATTTACTACCAAGTATACATATATAAGGAAATACCCAGTTATAACTTAAATACCACTTCACATTAGAATTCCTCATTAAATTTCTTAGACCCAACCCATTTCAAGGATTCCAAATTTAACATATCCAAAAAGTCTCTAATCCAAGAGAATGCAATCAAGGTAGATCTAGAAATCTTCTAGTGTTCTACCCTCAAATTCAATATCATTACACTAATGCAAAATTTCTAACATCCTCCCAATCTCCAATTTCGAGCCATACCTATTATCTTAAATAGGTAGATAATAATAAATTATAATACAGACAAAGATATATCGTGATGACAAGATATGTTGAATAGATCTCCAATAGTTAACCATTCTCTAATCTATATTTATGTTAGCATTCTTGATGTTGTCACTGAACTAAGTAATTATAGCTGCAATAGAGATAGGTTGATTAATAAAACAGAGGGATCCCTTAAACCTTTAAACTTTCTAATAAGCTCAGGTACGCTGTTAAGACAGTTGACAAATGAAACTAGATATCTTTTGACTATGTGGGTTACCAATGGTTTGAGGGGAGACTCTTAATTTACACAATGCCTCTGCACTTTAAATGGTGCCTCACAATTAATAGGTTGCAAAGAGTATATCGAGGAAAAAACAAATTTAAGACATTACCTTTGAGATGGGTCACCAATGGTTTTAGGGAGAGGTTATTTAGAATTTGGACACCTATGCAAGACTAAGATATGCAGCTGTGACGGGTTACCAATGGTTTCAGGGAGACTCTTAATTTCTGCACAATGCCTCTACTTTAAATGGCGCTACAGTAATAGGTTGCAAAGTATATCAGAAAAAAAACAAATTTAGACATTGCAGCTGAGATGGGTCACCAATGGTTTCAGGGAGGTTATTTAAATTTGAACACTCTCCTAAGTATAAATGCTGCAGCGGTGATAGGCTGCCAAGAATCAGGGAGATTATATAAATTTAGATTACCAGACTACGTGAAGAAGCTCATCTAAACGCTGAATCCAATAACATCAATTTCTCTCAGCTTCGACTGAACGGAGGTAATTGGCAAAAGCTTGAAACATTGCGCAGACCAAGAGAATTAAACAATCTGCTCACTGGTCCACAATTTCTTCGCTTGAACAATCTGCTCAATGACGGCATCAAAGAAGACACACGAACCAAGCTTCCTCCAAGTTTGAGGTGGTTACGGACAATAATGAAATGTTAAAAATCGTAGTCCAAAAGCATATTTACAAGCAACATCGAGAAGAACGGCAATTTTCTGGCGGTAAAGATATCATAAAGAAGCTAAAATTTAAAGACAAAATGCAGAAGGTTCTTTTCATTTACTTAGGGCAACAGTGAAATATTAAAACAATAAAATGCACAAACAGAGAAAAAAAACAGCTTTGAATCACCGGATACACGCACATCCGACCTTCCTAGACGCCTCCTATTTAGAGCTTTGATTCCTCGTTCATTAGAAGTAAATACAGTAGATGCGGACAAAGGATGAGGCAAACAAGTCAAACGAATCAATTTCAATTGAAATAGACTACCCCAAAATTTCCTTTCTATCACTGTTGTATCCTTGACAGGGTGGCTCAGATTTTTTTTGATTCATGTCAAGCAGTGAGTGGAAGTACAGATTGTTGTTTGTTTTCTGATTGATTCGTTATAGTTTTCTTTTTTGGGTGCATAAAATGCATAAAATAATGTCCAGAACCAGCTAAAGAATTTCCAATTGGTAAGTACCAAATGACAAAGAAAGGGACAGGATTAAGTTCTAACCTTTTGCTTAAGTCCAAATCCCGCTTGCATGCGCAGTTCCAGAATTCAATGATATCTCCAAAACAAAATATGGCAATTTTTAATAACTCCGACTGATGATACACCCGCGCCCAGAAAAATGGTGTTACCTCCTTCTACTACAGTTTTCCATGATTACTCAACACTGGAGGATGCACCTAACAGAATAGGCGATTATGAAATAGCAATCCTTGTTTATTAATCCCCACGTTTGCTCCCCCAAAAGGTCCAGAGGCTCGAATACCTTTTTCCAGAAATCCTCATGGCAGACCCATATGCAGTCGTTACTTTCAGGACTCATGCAACCGTTTCCAAATTAAGGAGTCCTCTCCATTTTCAAGCAAATGCAGATGATAGTTGTAAAGCTGAACTCCCCCTTATTTTCTTTTTCTGTCAGTTACCATTCCCCCTCCTTCTCCCTTCATTGCATATGCTATAATTAGCCTAGTATTCATTTTTGCATGTTCTGCACTGCTTTTAATTTTGTAACTGCTTTCTGAAGATTCCCTGCCATTTTCTATTTTTCTTGCTTTCACCCGAGTTCGAGACTTTTTTTTTTTTTTAAGTTTTATTAACCTTCACTTCACCTTCCTTACTAAATCATTATCCTTCCATCAAAAGAAATTACCAATATGACTTAACTGTAACTTCCATTTTTCCTTAATAATTCATTAAATCAATTTATTCGTTTATTATTTTTATTTCTAATTCATTTAAATTATATAGGGCTTGATTTTTAATTAAATTACCTAATAAAACAAAATCATACAAAATATTACTTTGTAAGCAACTTAATTAATTACTTCATAAAATTACTTATTTTAACCAATCTTCTCCATTACGCCACTACCCCTATTCATGATTTTATAATTGACTCTTTAATATATGAAACAAGTAGATCAACCATTAAATATTTAATAAATATTTAATAATTTAATCTTTCTTTTAGTTATAATAAAATATTTTTATTTTTAATAAATATTTTCACCTTAATTTATTTAAACTAAATAAATTATTAATAATATTTATTTAATCAAAGAAAATAACAATAAAACAAATTAAAATCAAATGATACCCTACCTCCCACAATTGAAAACAATACGACGATATCACAGACGAAGGGACACTACATTGTTGTTTAGGGAATGGGAGGCACATTTTCATTATGGTGTTGCGATGGGAAAGTAGAAAGGAGATGGAAAAATAATTTTCCTTAATTTTTTGACCAAAAGCAAGCCTATTTCAGAAGCATTATGATGAAGAACCCTACATAAATTTCTTGGACAATTCATTTCCAAGGCCTTCTTAATTTCATCATACACTACTACAAAGCCACTTGTGTTTCAAATAACATATTGGAAATAAAATACTATTTATTATTTTCTATATTTTATCTAATTTAATTAGATAATATTTAATTAAATGAGAGCTAATTATGTATTTCTAATAAATAAAATTTATATTTTTCACCTCATTAGTTAACTCCATTTGTAGAAGTTAGAAACTTCTTCCCTCTCCTATTAACTAAATGTTCAAATGAAAATTGTTCTTCTCATTTTATCCATTTATTAAATTAAATATTTCATTAATATCCTTCTAGGAGTTTGAAATGATTTTTTTTTTAATTTAAGTTGAGTTGACTCTAGGGCATGTGTAGAAAGATGGGCAACCAAAAAGTGGCCAGGTCACCACCTTTTGGTGCACTTAGGATATATAACACACTAGTTTTTTTTCGAAGATGAAAAATAATTTTGTGCAGAGATCAAGCTCATTTGAACTCAACTCTTTAATAATTCACATATATTAAAAGGTAGGGAAGAACACACATTTTTTGGATTTAGTCAAGTCACAACAAAAATTCTGCCATGTTTGTGAGGTTGAGGTAGGTTTTCTTAATTTTTTAGTAAAAAATCAAAAAGATGGAAAGATAAATTTTTTGATTCAATTTATTTTAATTTTTAGGAATTAAAAAATCCCAATCAATTCATGAAAACCTACTTCACCAATCCATGAAAAAACTAGTGAAGAACATCTATAGAAAAATCCTACAAAAATTCCTTGACATCCTCCTAGGATGTAAGAAAAAATCCTATGGAAAATATAAAATAACAAGAAATAACATCAAACATTAATTTAAAATTCGAGAAATTTTAGATTGGACCAAATTCCCATTTGTCTACCCTCACTACTTCATTGAAATCTATCATCTCTCACATACATTTCACGAGTGGCAGAATTAACACATGAGTAGTATCTGTCTTGAATGTGATGGGTTCCTGTCAGCATCTCAGTCAGTGTTCTATCATTACCAATACTAGGAATAGAGACCCCTTACTAGGCTAAACATTAAACATGTAACAATCCCTTTCATTTTTAAGGAGAATATTGTGGTGGAAACCCTATAGTCCATTAGCTCACTGAACCAGAAGGAAAAGGGAAAGGATAAGATGTGTAATCACTTACTCTCCCTTTTCGAGGATGGGATGGTTCATTCAAAGTATGTCCTAGGAACCCTAATTGGATTGACTATCAACCTCACAAGGTGAGTCAATTCTCAACAAGGAAAACCTAGGAGGGTTTGGGGGGCTCACCACCAAGCAAAAGCTTTGAAAAGACAAATGAATATTCAACTCACAAAACCTAGTAATGCAAGCCAAATGAAGAATGCAAATAATCAAATTATGAAAAAAGTTAGAAGGTGTGCACTTGGACAATCTGGAGATGTCACAAGGATTTTGGAAATGTGAAAAAGATGCCAAAATATGCTATGGAGGACTAAGAAACCCAAGGTGGTGACTTAGTCCCCCTGCTATTTTTCGGGGGCATCTCGAGATCTTCAAATATTAGAACAGGATCCTGAAGAAATTATGAAAAATACCCTAGGGAGGACTAAGATTCCCAAGGTGGTGACTTAGTCTCATTTAGGGTTTATGAAGTCTCTGAATCTAGTCTTGAGCTCCTAGGTCTGCACCTTCTTCCTCCTAGATCTCAGTTTCTAAATCTTCTGAATGTGGCCTGTAGGTGAGATTTTGTGAAGATGACAACTTTGCAATGCAAGTTTTGCAAATTTTCAATCTTGCACTCCAAATGATCTTCAAGAATTCAACCTAGATCTGAAATCACAAACACACAAGAGGGAAAAACTTGTTGATTGTTAGTAAAGGGGGGTTTTCCTTGGTCAAACCCCTTGTTGATAATCAAATCTTGAAATAAAATATAATAATAGAAAAGAATGATGAATGAAAAATATAAAATGTTACAACTCACCAAACCCTTGTTATAGGAGGCTAAAATTATGCTTGAAATGACTGCAATAGATGTGGTTCTTGAATCACTTGAATGCTTGATATATCTTTCTTGAATCAAAACCCTACATCACAAATGTTAGCTCAACAACAAACATGATGCAACAATCTCTTTGATATGATGCTTGAAACTTGATGATGGATCCAATTGCTTGATGAATCTTCTCTTGAATGCTCTTGTGAACTCAATTATTCTATTAGGAATGCTCTCATAGAAGTCTTAGGTGAAAATGAGTGAAGGAACCTTGTATTTATACTTATGTATGCTTAATATCCCGAAATTACACTACAACAAGCTGACATATGAATTCATTAATTAAAGGAGGCTAAATCAAACCAAAATTTGAAATTGAATCCCAAAATTAAGCCAAGGGGTCTAAGATGCCCTAGGTGGTGTCTTAGTCCCGAGGCTCAAATCTCGAAGAAGGGACCCTTTTCAGGTGCATTTTAAATTAGGGTCCCAAGACCTTTGTGGGACTAAGATGCCCTAGGTGGCAACTTAGTTTCGACCCAAAAATTAGGGACACACAACCAAAATCATTAAATAATCATTTATCCATTAATGTTTGTTTGGATTAGCCAGAAAAGGATGTACTTCATAGGAATTTTGCATGCAAAATAGGACCAATTAAGCCATAAAGAAGTATAAACAAAGTAAGGTGGGTCCAAACAAGTGTGAAAATGTAAAGGGATACATTTTTCTACACTACATTTAGCTCCCACTTTAGTGAGAGGATGGAATTGCTTCAAAATCACACTGAAGTAGCCAACCATGCAATCAAGAGGGGTTCAAATGTATGAATGCTAGTAAGATAGGATGACTAAGATCGAGAGGGTTGATCAAGTCCTTGGGATTGAGATCCTATGGAAAACCAACATAGGCACAAGGGAACACACTTACGGATGATGTATGAAGCCATAACCAGATCGCAAGAACAAATCATAAAAGAAAAGAAAAAGAAAAGGAAAAATGAAAAATGCAACAGATCAAGCTTCGATTGGTCGTTCAACATGTAGTGGACTGGGTCTAGGTTTATCCAAAAAAATTTACAAGTGGAACACGTTGTCCACTATGCAAACAAAAAACATGCTCACAAGGGCTAGTGAAGCTCGGTGTTCACTAGGTGAGCCCCAGGGATCCATATCAAAGCCATACCCCCATGACTAAGATAAGGATAAAAATGCACTCACAAGGGCTAGTGAAGCTAGGTGTCCACTAGGTGATCCCCAAGAGGTCCAAATAAAAGCCATACCTCCATGACTATGATAAGGACAAAGATGCATGCTCACAAGGGCTAGTGAAGCTAAGTGTCCAATAGGTGAGCCCCAAGGGGTACAAATAAAATTCATACCCCCATGACTTCAATAAGGATAGAAAATGCAACAAAAAAAGAAAGAGAGATGTTCAAAGGTATTTTTCTTAGTTCATACGAGATCTTAATCTTAGGGGACATTGTTCCTAATGTTTCTAGAGAAGAACAATCAAATAATAAAGGATTCACTACTTAGGGAATGCAGTGTGTCATATCACCACTAAGAGGAATGTAATATGCCAAGATAGATCAAGCTATGCACATATAAAATTTCTTTGTGATCGCATTCTCTCCACAAACATGATCAATTAAAATCCTAGGAGTGGACTTGTTATTGATTCTGTCATCTATGTAAAGAGGACCATCAGGTGCATTTTTTATTGTATCACTTGAAGAGGAAGTAATGTCGAGAGGCATGTTGGTTTGTTTCTTACAAGGCTTTATGTTAATCACTCCTATCATTGTACTAATAGGAATTTCTTCATTATCATCCATAGGATTTTTTTCATTATTATTATCATCATCCATGTCAATGTTCATTACATCGGGCTTAGTTTCACTAGCCTTAACAAATGAAATATTGTGGTTAGGCATGGGGTTGGTAAATATTTGCAATTTTTGGTTAGGAGAAGCTACAGACTCATTGCCCTAGTAATTCACACCTCTAATTTGGATATGATTAGAATCAATGAGGTCTTGCACAAGATGTTTAAGATGCTTACAATGTTTTGTATCATGTCCTTTTTGTTGGTGATAAGCCCAATAGGCATTATGTCTAAAGCTCAGAGGTAATGGTTTTCTAGGGTCAAGAGGGCAAATGGGAGGTAAGGTAAGAATGTTTTTATTTATGAGTTGAGTCATGATGTTGTGAATTGTGTCAAGTAAGTGTGTGAATTGTCTTTTAGCATCCCCATAAGTAAATGGTATTGCAACTTTTACAGTAGCCACTTGAGTATCAACTTTTTGGGTAGGTTGGGATGTGGAATTTAATTGAAGGAAACCTTTTTCTTTTCTTTTGAAGGGTTGGTAGGTGCTCTGGTTTAAGGATTCTGAATTTTTAGGTTGGGTAGAGGTGGTTTTGACTTCATGAATACCTATGGAATTTTGATAATCTCGAAGGGCAGTGCACAAGTGTAAGAAGGAAGGAAACTTCATCATGCCAAGCCTATCTCAGATGCTAGGTTGTAAATTTTCTATGAACATCTTTTGAAGGTTGGAATCGAGAATCTTCACACTAATTTGGGAATAAAGCAATTGATAATGGGAAATAAATTCAATGACTTTTTCACCCTCATTTTGCTTGCATCTCATCAAATTAGCTAATGCCATTTCAAGCACCATGTGCACTTGGAAATGGTTAATAAAGGCCCTAACAAGATCATTAAATGATCGGATTGAGTTATTCAGCAAGGAAGAAAACCAATCCAAGGAAATGTCTTTCTAGGATCAATAGAAAAGCTTAGCTAGGAGCTTGTCTTCAAGGATAAAGTCACTAAACAAAGTAGTGAAGGCATTAACATGATTAGTGGGGTCTCCCTTTTCTCCATATTTCTCAAATCTAGGGATCTCAAATCTATGGATCTCCATACCTTGTGGCACCAAAGTTCTCAATATCTCCAAGGATAATGGGTTACTCTTGACATAGTATGTGGGTTGGCCATTTTGATTTTGGTTGATGGTGGAAATTTGTTTTTGAAGGGATGAAACAGTTTGGAAAATATGGTTTATGAAAGGGTCATTGCTTGTGGTTTGAGATGGAGGTGAGCATGGTGGTGTTGTGTATGTATTGGAAGGACAAGTGAATAGTTATCTTACAGGAGGAGGTATAAGACTAGATGCCACATAGGTATAAGGAGCACTAGTGGAAATGTTCGAGGTAGGAAGGACACTACTAGTTTGTTGTGTCGTTGTGGTCACTTGAGGATTGGTATAGATGCGGATTGAGGTTATGGTTGAAGGGGGATAAATTTGATCTCCTCCTTGAGTTTGCACATTTTTTGAGGTTTGAGCACCATTGGTGGTGGAAGGGAGGTGTTTTCCAAATGTTTAGGCAATATTATGCACAACTTCCAATCCCTCATCACTTTCCATCGTGCGATGAAGAATTTCTATGGTTGGTATAATAGTGTTGGAAATGTTTTTAGTACTCACAATATCTTGAAAATGTGCTAGGTCTTCATGCATCTTCATTATGTTCTCTTGAGGTATAGGATCAGTCAGTGTTTGAACAGCTAGTATAACACTTGTAGGTAAAGTAGGCATAGCGAAGGAGTTGTCAAAGTTACAGTCTATACCTAGTGAACTAGTAGCAACACTAGGAGCAAGAGAGCTTGATAACCAAAGATCCGTAATGAGTGTTTTATCACGGGATGCCATGGATCTCACACTTTGTCTCACCACCATATTAGAAGTAGGGCACCAAGTAGTATAGCTCATGCAAGGGATAAACCAGAGAAAGTGCAATTAACACAATATCCTATGCTTAAAATTACACTTGAAATGAAAGAGTTTGGAATAACAGACATTCTGCAAACTTAAACAGAAAATTGAAAACAAAAAATAGAAACATAGAAATTCTAATGAAAACCTTGAAAACTACAAAGTCAAATTCAACAACTAAGATGCTAGGTAGGGTGTCTTGGTACTCCTAGTGAGATTTTGAATTTTCAGAAGTTGAAACAGAGAGCAAACAAGCCAGGCAGGGATCTGAGACATAAAAATGCAGAAGGAATAAGATGCCAGTAAGGGTTTTTTAGTCCCAATAAGGGTTTTTGGTAGAAAATCATACAATTATGGGTTGATATCAATGTTCTCAAATTTCCTATTTAGGGACCTAGAGTTTCAAAATAGAAAACTATGTGAATGAATGCAAGGAAAAATGACAAAAATGAAGCAATTAAATGCAAATTTGAATGCAATTTTTTTAAATTTTGAATGCAATAAGAATGTTCCTAGATGAAATTATAAGGATTTTCAATGCACTTTTTTAGTTTTTCAATGAGTTAAGATGATGAAAAGTAGGGGCGGATAACTTCAACATAACTCAAACAATCAAACTTTGCAATCCTAGAACATATCTTGGTGGGTTTCCCTCACAATCCTTCAATCCCTCTAGTAGTACTTCAAACAAGGGTTTTCCAAAATAACTCTCAGGGAAGATATGATACTCAAAATATGAACATCTTTATAGACACCCTTTATGCCATTTGACATCATATAAATTTTTCAAATAAGGTCCCTTTGTACGGAAACCCTCAATTTTAGACTGTTCTTATTCAAATTAGGCCTAATTGCTTTAGGAAAACTAGATAGCAACAGGGTCTTTGATCTCTTGGTTCTGAATCAACACTCCAGGGCTCTTTACAAGTCATTTAGGGTCTGAACTAACAACTCCAACTAGTTAGAACAACTTCCCAATTGCTTTTCAACAAAACCCTAAGTCTAATGAGTTCTTAAGCCTAATACATGAGGATATTTGGCTAGGGAACACCTAAATTTGCACCCAACTCCATCCCCTGCTCCTACAACATTAATTTTTTTTTTTACCTTACCTACAACCATTCCACCAATTTTGAGGCCTTTTTACCAGTGGAATGGGAAGAAAACCATTTTTTTAGTCAAAACTCACCCTAGTTAGGGTTTCAGATAGTTTAGAGGAAAAATGCTCTAATTTGCTCAAAACTTGATGAAACTAGTCAAAACCAAAAGAAACATATTGTAAATTCAATATACCATCAATTCCAATTGAGTTTAGGACATTTCCAGATCATACAGAGCCACACAAATATGTGTAGCAACAAAATAAACTTCTAAAATGTAGAAAACAAAGTCTTTTTATTGCCTAATTTCAAAATTCAACAATAGAACCTTGTCCCAACCTCAACAAGGATTATTTAAACATTTTACAAAAAAACCGAACCATTCCCCAACTATTTTTCAAATCCCAACAACTCACCTTCCCTTTAGACACAAAAATGCAAAAGTTGCTTATGCAACTTTTTGCAACATTTGCAACATTGACATCTTTTAACAAATTGACCCCAAATGACTCAATTGACACACAAAAACATAAAAAATGGTCTTAAAAGACCTTATTACAAGAAACATGACCTAACCAACACTTGATCCCTTTTTACATGAAGACCTAGGTGCCCTACACCATATGCCTGGGGAAAACAAAGCTCAAGTTCCACTTGAGAGTACATCTTCAACTGTTTCACCATGCTTCTTGACGTCTTCCCCTGTCATCCAAGTGAAATCCTCCATAGGAAGGCCTTGCCACTTAA
>VDFB02290075.1:0-36748 GCA_007258455.2 Sequoia sempervirens
AGGGTATAGGGTTGAGGGATTAGTGTATATGCTTGAGGGATTAGGGTTTAAGGGTTGAGGGTTTAGGGTTGATTGTTAATGGATTAGGGTTTAAGGGCTGAGGGTTTATGGGTTTAGGGTTTAGGGTTGATGGTTAAGTAATGAGGGTTTAAGGGTTGAGGGATTAATGGTTTAAGGTTTAAGGTATAGGTTAGAGGGTTGAGGTTGTAGGGTATAGGGTAAAGTTTTTAGGGTTTAAGATTTAAGATACATAGTTGAGGGTTAATGCACATGCTTGAGTGTATAGGGAATTGTGGTGAAACTTCAAATCACACACAAAATGAGACATACATAGAACTTAGAAGATGTCATAATTGGTCAAAGACAAGTCTCATTGATGTACCTTAAACCAAGCCCCTTTGACATATGATAATAGTTAATAAACCTTTACAAAATCAACTTTTTCAAAATGTGAGCATATTTTGGAAATGTTGAAATATGATCTTTTTTAAAACAATCTAAAAAGTGCTTAGTTTATAATGCAAGCACATTTTGTATTGCTCTAGAATTGGTAAAATAGGTAGGAAACCCGTGATCCAGGCCCACATGCTTTGTTATTATCTTGCTTCTATGCATGATTTAGCAAAAAAATACTTTTTGATGCTATTGGGAAGAGTACATGCAATTTTTACACATTCCACCACCTTTTTATGGTTTTCCAACTTAGGAAGGAGGAAATAATAGAGTTTTTGTATCAAATTTGATTATATCAACTGAAGTTTCAATTTTTGTATTGTTGCAATGTTAAGAATGATTGAGTTATTATAATTTAACAATATACATTGGTTAATTGTATAATTTTTAGTAATTCTATTAGAGTTATATACAATTAAACATTAAAAAGGAAGTAATTTTGTGAGATGATCAAATTGTTGAGTTTGATGTGCAAGAAGAAGAAAAGACTACATGCATAATTGGGTAGTTTCTCCAATTGAATATCCAATTTTAAGGTATGTCAAGTCTTTAAATATGTTCTTTACATTTTCCTTCATTCTCTTATGGGATTAGATTCTGCTAAGTATTCAAAATTATGACTGCACAACATACATATCCTTAATCAAATGCATTATATTTTATGAAGGGATTAGATTAGATTTTGTTGAAATTCATATTACATGTTCATCATTTTTTTTTTTACTTTTTGACATCTATGAGAATTCAAGGGGGGTTCCTTTGAAAATTATCATTATAATGTTAGCCTCTCTTGGCACATTTAACCTAGACAAAGACAAAAAAATACACTTTTTAACGTCCATTGGAATGGTAAAAACAACAAATCTTGTCTTGGTTGTTTTATCCACTTGCCAAAATCTCTTGCTTAATCTTCAATTTATCTAATTATAGTTTTAAGTTTTGTATCTCAACATTTTCTTCTTTCTCATTTAGTTATGATCTAATTGCAAGTAGCAATCCAAACACAATCCAATTTACCCTTTGTTTCTCTAAAGTAATTGTTACAAACTTGTCAAACCCTCTATGGCTAGGAAATAACTTCAAATTCTCCCCAAACTAGAAAAATTCACTTATATATGACAAACATTTCAAATGAAAATGTTAGTTAAGGTCTGATATGGTAAATATCTAGCAATTTTCATGGCTAGAGATGAAAGGAAATATTCCATGAAGGCTACACGATATGGCTAGTGTTCTTATGTATTAGGATTGATGGCATTAACTATGTGTAATTGATTATAAGGATCAAATTTTGATCATCCAATACCATGCATGCTATTTAGTCTTATGGTGTGTCCTAGTGCACTTATGTATTAGGAATATTGACATTACTTATATGGCTAATATACATGAAACTATTATGTCATGCCTAGTGTGCTTGCACATTCACCATGGTTGAGTGAAATCAACTCTAGTGTGTAATGGATCAAATTTTATGTCATATATGGTGTGAATTAAGGTTGAATGACATAATATCCTTTGATTTTCATGCCTTTTGAGTGAAGATTCCATCATGAATATAGTGCATCAAACTCCTACATTATTTATCTAGTGTGCTTAACCATGCATCATGGTTAGCAATATTTATGATAGTTTTTTTTTATTGTATTAGTTTTATTTTAAGTTTTAATGGTGTATATATTGAGAGGACTTTACCTTTGAGAAAACCACCTAGAATTTTACATACAAATCCCAAGTATTTGATTGATATTGATGAGAATATTTTGTAGCCAATGAAAGATTAGATTCTAAAACACACTTGTAGAAGATATGCTCATAAGATTTCGAGAGTGTTTTTTGAAAAATTAAATTAGACCAGAAGATGTCAACTATTTGTTGAAATGATGTGAAGTATAAAGTATACGTCCATCATCAATACTCTTGGGTTGAGAACATTAGAGGTTTCAAGTGAAAAATCTACTGTGAAGATTCTAATGAGTGCATATAAGAGTGTGGGTAACACCTCACACACAAAAGATAGTAATGTCACATGATGTGTCATTCAATAAATAATAGTAAGTAATCAAATAAATAGATTTCATGTCATTAGAAAGACAAGTCAAGAATTGAGAATAAATAGGAAAATTTTATCAAGAGCCATTGGAAGGCGTTAGAGAATCAGGGACACTAATGACAATGAATTATGGGAATTCTCAGGGAGACTACCACGAAAAACATAAAATAATTTTTGAAGCATTGAGATCACTAATTGAAGATTTTTGGAATAATTACACAAGGGTATCTTTGAATCAAAGGGATGTAGTAAGGAGGAGAATTAGTAGTCAAAACCATGGGCCACATCCAAAATATTTTTTGGATATGACTCAAACACAATTGTTTGGTAAATTTCTAGAGATTTATCCTCAAGTTAAATTTTCTTAAAGATGTTTTGGAATGCTAAATATTTTTTGTGTCAAAATAAATCACACATGCACTACTTGTTGTTGTATATTACATATTGAATTTTCTAACCATTTTGATGTTTATTGGTCTATATGTTTAGATTTGCATACTAATAATTTTTTGTAGGACTGTGACATATATGCCCCACATACATCTTCAAGATACTTCATATCAACAATTTTATGTGAAAGAGAGGAAGGTCAAATATTCTACAAGAAATTATGCTTGGATGGCACATGTTAGCATTGTGGTGGCTTGCAACATATGCCAATATGTGAATATATGGAAAGTACAATTGCGGTTGGAAATGAACTAGTAGAGTTTTGAAAGTATAAAATAGTGGCCAACCATACAAAATATTGTAAAGAAGAAAAAAGGTGTGATTTGGTTATTAAAAAGATTCTAGTGTATCATTTTATGTCTACATTTCATGACAATATAGTGTATGATTATGCAAGGCATACCCATAGAGCTCGATGGCTAGACTTTCAATTCAAGTTATGCAAGGAAAAATTTCCATTTGATAGCATCATTTAGGTCATCAAATTTGTAGAGAACTATAGTCTATAGCCAGAACATGAGGTGCAATCACAATATTACAACTCCACATAGGTTTCTATATTTGTGCACATTGCATTTATTCATGCCAATGATAGTACAGAGGATGAAATAAAGATCACAAGGGAGTATCATTTTTATATCAATGATCTAATCACATGCATTCTACAAAGTTTGTGCAAGGTTTCTTTCAGGTGTTCTATAATGATTTAGCTAGAAGGGGAATATAATTTAGTCAACATATCATATGGTCAGATAATTGTGCATTACAATTCAAGAACTTGTGGATGTTTTATTGGTTAAGAAGGATGCATAATATTAAAGGTGCTCAACATATGTGGAACTTTTGTGAGTCTGGGCATGGAAAGGGTGAACATGATGGTGCAAGAGCATGTATCAAAAGAGCCATAGCATGAGAAGAGTTAAGCTATAAAGAAAATGAAAAGTTGATAGATGAAAAATCAATTTCCAAGTGGTGTAATGCTTTGATGGTTCTAGGTAATGAAGGTAAGTCTTCAACTTGTAGATTTTTTTGGTTGATAGATGATACTAACATTGCACAATATGAGGATTTTTGTACACTGATAGGATCAAGTGAGCTACACTCTTTCATAAGCTGAAATATGGGTTCATGGAGTATCCATACGCGAAAAATGGAATGCTTTTTCTCTTCATGTACAATTTAATCTTGGAATGAGTGTGAGTCAGAGGAGTGGGTTGACGAATGTCGGTAAGTTTCCTTAGCCCACTTGACACATATTGGCTTCTAATGACATTGGAACTAACATAGATGGAATCATCAATTGACTTTGACCACATATCAGATCTAGTACAACCAAGTAATATATCTACTTGCATAGTTTTTGAAATTCCTAATGTTATCTTAATTTGTAGTGTTTTTGTGATGTTGACTAAATTTGTATAATTTACTGCACATATCATGCAATACATGTTTGTGTTGTTATTGAAAATAAAGACAATGAAGACGGAACAAATTATTACTTGTGTCATTATGTTGAGGCCAAAAAGAAATTGGAGGCCCTAATTATAGATGGAGAAAAAATTGAATACCCTATAGGCTCGGTGGTTGTTATTAGAACATGGCTTACAAGGAATCCACATAAGAGTGTTAATGTTTGGTTGTTTCAGAACTTTGACACATATCAGAAGATTCTTCATTACTCAAACCTTTCCATTGCATCCAATGTTCATTTGATACAGTATTGGGGTAGGCCTTTAAACAAGAATTTTTGGAAGGTGCATGAGTTCGACCATGAGGAAATAATTGACACAATAAAGAGTAGATCATACTGGAATGGTTCATTGGATTAATTTGTAAGTATGCACATTGAATTTGTAAAGTCATGTTATTGATATTAATGTATTACAGTTGATAGTTAGAACTTTCATTTCTATGTTTCAACTTTAATTATGTTTTGGTTCCAAATTTCATATGGCATAGGAAGGACTTATAAGCCCTCTTAAACTTAAAGTTTTTCTTTTATTGATCCTATATTTTTATATATATAAATTGAATATTGGGTATATTATATGCATATTTATGGTTTTACCACTTGACCATCCCGAGACCTCAATTTGCAAACTTGACCTTTCTAGCCTGAGAGAAAACTTGTGAGACCCTTCCTCAACCATAATTTCACCTTAAACATCAATCATTTCCATCATATCCATCCAAAATATATAATCTTTCCCTTATTTTAACATTTTTATCCATTATCATATGAAGGTAGTCATCACAACCATCATCAAATCCTTGTTATCGAAATCCCCATCAATTCCTTGCTTAGGTGATTATCCAAGCCTAAGTAAGCATATTCAAGCCTTTTCTAAGTGATTATCCAAGATTAGGTAAGAAAAATATCCTCTATACAAGTCTTAGCCAAGTGATTATCCAATCTTGAGTGAGAAACTCCAAGCCTTGGATATGATTTTAGAAGTCTAGAGTAAGAAAACCACATTATCATCAATCAACGATCTAGTTTAGCTTGAGACAATGTTGTTCTTGTATCTCTCTTTTCATCATTATCCCCTTTTCCATCCACTTTATCATTATCCATTTTCCATCCATTCTATCATTATCCCCTTTACATCCATCTTCTCAAATACAAGGTCTACCCAATCATACTCCCTCTCTCTTGGATGCCTATCACAAGGTCCTAAGCATGAAAGAAAATTATGGCCTCCCAAGATTCCTAACCATTATATCATTGTGCTATCCAATAAAGGTTCAAAATTACCCCATGGGTTTTACAAATATCAAATCATCCAACAATCCCATTCTACACCCCTACCTTCTATTCATCATAATCCTACATACCTTCCACCTTATTCTAATCCTCATGACCCATCACATATTATATATTCTTCTAATCTCCCCACTTTGAAGTAGGAGGATAAAAACACATACCCCCTTTTCATACAACTATTCTCAACAAAATAAAATGCATTGAAAATGCAACAAATCAGATTGTAAAATCTGCAACATGAACACTTGATTGTTCATTCATAATCTCCAAAAGAACATCACAATAACTTCTCCAAATTGACATTACAAATGGTGCAGCCTCATGGGCTAATAATAATAGTCTCAAAACTGATATAAAATTGATGTACAACAGCAAAATAATTTAATGACAACAACAAGTTCATTATTTCAAATCTTCTACCAAAAACTGTGAAACAAGATCATCAAACACTTGCAAACTTCAATACAAAATATGCAACAACTCAATCATGGATTCTTAAATCCATTTGCTGCTATGCCTTCACTTCCAAACCTTCAAAAACATTCATACCAAACTGATTTCTCCTTCCCTCAACTCTCACCAAACTTCCATTGCAAAATCCCTCTTCTCTTCTCGTATTCCCCTTCTTTTCACAAGCTGATTTTCTGCACTTTTTCTTGTGCAACTCTTAGGAGAAACCTACAAGTTCTTTCTCCAAAATTGCTGCTATTGATTGCTTCTCTTTTAATACCTTAAAGGATCCATTTTTTCTAGATTAAAAACTTTTTGAAATCCCAAATCTGTTCTTTCATTTCCCTCCAATTGTCTTTTAGAAAATCCCAAGTTTGTGCTTAAAAATCATCATTAAATGCTTCCAAATATGGCACAAAAATTTGCT
The DNA here is from genome assembly GCA_007258455.2 of Sequoia sempervirens. Lineage (NCBI taxonomy): Eukaryota > Viridiplantae > Streptophyta > Pinopsida > Cupressales > Cupressaceae > Sequoia > Sequoia sempervirens. Next base: position 6,598 of record VDFB02290075.1, read on the forward strand.
GCACCATATTCCATGACTTTCTGCTGTAAATTCCTCATAAAAATAAATAAAATCATCAACCAAGTCGTGCTCATTCACAATAATTTGAATGTTGAAGTCATTAATTGATTTTTCCCAAAAACACTAGCTTTTATGCATTAAAGCCAAAATCTATTTTTCTTATCTTGGGTGTCCACTCTCTCCATCCCTATTTTTTAGGTATTTTGGAATCTCAAAAATAATATTTTAAATGGAATAGAAAGTCTCCAAAAAACCTATTCCAAAATTTTCAATTTTGAATTTCAAACTCCAAAATTACCTCCTACACTTTTTCTCACTCCAAAAATGCAATATTTAAATAAAGACCAATTATTTAATAAATTATTTTGGCCTCAACATTGCAATTTATTTACCTATTGCATAATTAAACCAAACCTTAGGAAATTAAAAATCAAATAATTTCTTTTTGGTTGATGAGGATAGCCCTTTGACCATGGATGCTCCTCAGATCACACTTCATCTCAATCCATCAATCCTAAATCACACTTACATATCAAAGTCCCCTCTCACACCCAAAAAATTTCATCACATATCCCACAACATCAACATTATATACCTTCTCCTCATATGTCAAAATATATCACATTGAACCCATCATATTGATAACATATTGACTGAATAGATTAGCCCTACTTTGGAGAAGTTGAGAAATGTGCATGTATAGTATGTACAATGGGAAAATGCAAATGAAAAACTAGAGGTAGCAAGTACTAGAATGTATGAAATGAAAAAGGAATATGCTCTAAAAACACTTGAAAATATGCATACCAAAGTGAATGAGTTAGATAATGTATTGAATGAAGAGATTATTCATGATATTAAGAAGTTGAGAAAGGTGCTTGTGCAGTATATGGAATGGGAAAATGGCAATGGAGAAGTGGATAAACTTAAGAGGTTTTTTATTTCATAATAATTTTTGCAGGAAAAGAAAGTGAGGGATAATTATATAGGTGGATTTGAACAAATAAATTCAAAGATTCTTGAACTTAAGATTTTAATGGAGCAAATACAATTGGAAATAGATGATAAGGAAGATGCAATATCAGATGTTAGTGCAGAAAAAGAAAATTGATGTGGTGGACACATGAAAATATTATCTATAAAGGTAGAAAACTTTTCTAAAGAACTTGTTAAAAGAAATATTTTCATTTTATAATTAGAAAGACACTTCAAAAGATGACAAAAAAGGGCTACAAAGCTACATAAAAGTATCCAAGACATTAAAAAATCTATCAAACAAAGGGATGTTGTTGTCTTAAGTGCTAATGATAGAGCATCTGATGTAAAGCTCAAAGTAAAAGATATGAAAAAGAAGTTAGAAGATCATGAAAAGGAATACTAGGGGGTGTTAATAGGTAATAGCAATGGAGATGAGGAAAAATGTCTAGATGGTCAAGTTGTAAATGCAAAATCAATAGCTAGAAGTGTTGAAATTGAAGAAAAACAATTGAAGACTAAAGTTAACCAATTAGAAAAGGAATTAAAAGATAAGAAGAAGATTTTATTGTTAAAGAAAAGGAGGTTAATGTTGTTGAGAGACAATTGTAATCTAAAAGACAAGAAGTTGAGAAAATAAAGACAATAATGGAAGGTGTTCCTTATGAAGGATGGTGCATGGAAAGATTAAAAATGAGAATTTACAAGAATCTAAGGGAATTCAGAAGTTGAAGGATTATATTAGCACCTATGGGCTCAATTTGCAAATGTTCAATTTAGCCATAATTATTGTGTAAAGTATATTCAAAGATTAAAAGTTGAGGAAGGTGCCTATGTAGATTCTTCTTTGTTCACCATGTAACTAAACTGATAGTTTTAATGTGTTCAGATGGGTAGGTTTATGCTAGGAAACATCCTATTTTGCACCCCTACATGCAAAAACATCCCAAGCTACATTGCACCGGTGATATCTCTTAAGAAACCAAAGTGCAAAAAGGTAGAAAATTTGACGAGGTGTTACTTAGAAATCATGGCATTAGAAAAATTATGTTTAAATTCATGGGATCTCATAGGGCCCCTCTATAATAACCTCTTCTAGTTTTTGATATCTCCAAAGTTGTTTGCCCATGGTGTCCAATTTTTAGTTAATAGAAAAGTGTAAAATGCAAGCAATATAAAGTTTCAAGGTGGTGTAATTTTCATTTTGTTCATAGTGCATCCAAATCAATAGTTCCAACATGTTTGGATGGGTAGATTTATGCTTGGAAAGGTCTTGTTTCACACCATTGCATGCTAGAACATTCTGAGCTACATTGCACCAATGATACCTCTTAAAAGACCAAAGTGCAAAAAGGTAGAAAAAATTGATGAGGTGTAAATCTGCAGGAAAATAAAATCGCACACAACAAACAATTCACAATGTTATCTTGCATAATGCCTTGAGTTTGAAGACAAAAATCTCATTGTATCTTGATGAAAGTGGTGACCTTAATGGTCAATCACCAGAAACCATGATTTTAAAACATGCTATTGTGCTTATGGAGGCAACATTTCAGCAAGGCAGTGAGTGGTGGTTTGGAACAATGGCAGTATGAAGGACTTGCTTTATATGCATACTATGCAGTCTAGCTTAAGACAAAATTCTTAGAAGAGATTGAAGGTGGATTATGGAACTCAAGGGTTACCATGAAAGGATTAAAGCAAAGACTGAGATCTATTTAAAAGCCATATGAAGATATTAAAGATGTCACATGCAAAAACCTAGTAGCTGGAGTAATGGATACATTGCCAAAGAGGATAGTGTGCAGGGGCAGATTTAGGAGATCTCCACATTATCTAATTATAGGGAAATACATCATTTATTTATTTTTTAATTAAAAGAAATCATTCTAAACCCTATATAGGATACATTGATACAAAAGCTCAAGGAATTTCAGATTATGCACTATATGTCAAGTAACATTTATAAGGTTTAGAAAATCTTGATCACTCTCTAGAATAGCCCATTAAACATGGGTTGTGCTTGAATGCACTACATAATTGATATAACACAACCACTCTGCATATCAACCAGAGTTATAGGCTCTTTATTGCAGCAAGAGGTAATCACTCTTCGATCATGCTATAATTACATCCTAACCCGTTAAACTTGAGACAACCTGAATGCACCCAATGATGATTGACACCTACATTATACAACCTGAATTAACTACATTAATGAGTGCCTCCATTTCTATCACAAATAGCCACATTAAACTTGGGTCACACATGAATGCATCATGTATTTGTTATAGCACAACTGTGCCAAATGACCAATACAGTTATGGATCACATAATTATTCACAAGAATCTGTTCCTCCGTTGTGATCTTATGGTGATTCCACACAACAAAATCTGGACATGAAATTCTCAAAACCTCTACAAATGAAATCTGATGAGATATTGCTTTAAAATATGATTTTCAAACCTGGAACTACAAATCTGACTTACTGAATTCTGCAAAAAGACAATGACTATCCTCAACCTGGTGATATCTTCTTGAATTTTTTCTGATTTTTCCCAGGAAAATCGTCCGTAGTTCTCCACAAACTGTCTCAAGTAGAGCAAAACACTGTCGCAATACATCAGGCGAACTCACTTTTCTTTATGTCGGCCACAATTTGATTTTTTTAATTTTTCATGTTTGTCGAACATTCGACGAAAATAATAGTCGACATTAACACCAGGTTCGTCGATATTTCGATGGACGTCGGGGATAAACTTTCGAAACAATTGGAAATTACACATCAAATTTTACAAGCACCCGACGAACATCGAATTTTACATATTTTGTCGGACAGTTTCGTCGTATTTTGCAGTCAAATGTATTAGTGTCAACTTAGCAATAGTTATTGTGTAAAGTATATTCAAAGATTAAAAGTTGAGGAAGGTGCCTATGTAGATTCTTCTTTGTTCACCATGTAACTAAACTAATAGTTTTAATGTGTTCAGATGGGTAGGTTTATGCTAGGAAACATCCTATTTTGCACCCCTGCATGCAAAAACATCCCAAGCTATATTGCACCGGTGATATCTCTTAAGAAACCAAAGTGCAAAAAGGTAGAAAATTTGACGAGGTGTTACTTAGAAATCATGGCATTAGAAAAATTATGTTTAAAGTCATGGGATCTCATAGGGCCCCTCTATAATAACCTCTTCTAGTTTTTGATATCTCCAAAGTTGTTTGCCCGTGGTGTCCAATTTTTAGTTAATAGAAAAGTGTAAAATGCAAGCAATATAAAGTTTCAAGGTGGTGTAATTTTCATTTTGTTCATCATGCATCCAAATCAATAGTTCCAACATGTTTGGATGGGTAGATTTATGCTTGGAAAGGTCTTGTTTCACACCATTGCATGCTAGAACATTCTGAGCTACATTGCACCAATGATACCTCTTAAAAGACCAAAGTGCAAAAAGGTAGAAAAATTTGATGAGGTGTTAATCATAAACCATGATAGTTAGAAACATTGTTTCTAAAGTTACATGATTATGTAGGTCCCCTCTATAATAACCTCTCTCAGTTTTTGATATCTTAAAGCTATTTGCTTGTGGTGTCCATTTTTTAGTTGATGGAAAAAGTGTCAAATGCAAGTAGTGTAAAGTTGCTAGGTGGTATAATTTTTTGTTCTATTCATCATACAATCAAACTAATAGTTCCAAAACATATGTATGGGCTGGGTTATGCTAGGAAAGGTCTTGTTTCACACCAAAACTTGCTAGAACAGTTAGAGCTACATTGCATCAACAATATCTCTTAAGAGACCAAAGTGAAAAAAGAAAGAAAACTTTGATGAGGTGTTACTCATAAATTGTGGCACTTAGAAAAAATATTTCTATAGGTATGAGATCATGTTGGGATAGTCTATAATAACCTCTCTGTTTTTGATATCTCTATGTCATTTTCCTGTGGTGTCTAGTTTTTAGTTGATGGAGAAAATGTCAAATGCATGTAGTGAAAAGTTGCAAGGTGGTATAATTTTTGTTATGTTCATCATGTGACCAGAATGATAGTTCCAATGTGTCCAGATGGGTAGGTTTATGCTAAGAAACGTATTTTTTTTCACCCATACATTCTAGAACTATTTGAGCTACATTGCACCAACGATATCTCTTAAGAGACCAAAGTGAAAAAAGGAAGAAAACTTTGATGAGGTGTTACTCAAAAATTGCGGCACTTAGAATTTTTTTTTATGAAGGTACAAGATTGCATAGGGACCCTCTACAATAGCCTCTCTTGGTTTTCAATATTTCCAAGTTGTTTTCCCATGGTGTCTAGTTTTCAGTTGATGGAAAATGCATCAAATGCATGCAATGCAAATTTTCAATGTGGTGTAATGTTGTTCTGTTCATCATGCGACCAAACCGATAGTTCCAACATGTTTAGATAGGTAGGTTTACACTAGGAAAGGTCATTTTTGTAGCCAAACATTCTGAAACAATCCAAACTACATTGCATCGATGATATCTTTTAAGAGACCAAAGTGCAAAAATGAAACAAACTTTGACAAGGAGTTACTCAGAAACTGTGGTACTTAGAAACATTCCATCAAAAGGTATCAGATCATGTAGGGGCCCTCTATAATAACCTCTATTGGTTTTTTATATATCCAAGCCAATTTCTTCTAGTGGGGTATCTGCAGGATCATCATGGAAAAAACAAGCCCTTAAGTGGCAAAAAATTCAGAAAAATCAGAGTTAGGCAACTTGACGTAAAAATTTGATTAAATTATCTATATTATTTCAAAAATATGTAAGAATAGAATCTATAGCAAATTGAATTTATTTTCGAAACTACTAGGTTTATTTTTATTTTTAAAAATCTATTTGGTGAAAATTTGAATTTTCAATGCAGTAGTACTTAAATTTCAGGGGAAAAATAAGAAGTAGGTGTCTTTCTGACCACCCTAAACACAAAAAAATGATACTATTTTTTTATAATATTTTAGACATAAGTAAAGGACTCATGTTTAGAAGTGATGCATATTTTTTTGTAATTTTTTTCCAAGTAAATAATTAATTATGAATTTTTTATTACAACTTTTAAAAAATATAAAAAATCGTATGTCTGACCACCTTAACTTGGTCAAATCTTCATGAAATTCAATTTTTATTTTATTAATCCTATAGTATGTGAAGCATAGATTGTGATTCATGTTTTGGATTCAAAAAATGTGATACTATTTGAAAGTTATAGATTTTTTTCAATCAGCCTATCAATCAACACTTTAGTTGTAATTCAAATAGAAAATGAATAATAATTATTTATTAAAGTCAAAGTACAACATAATTTATATTGGTGGAAAGCTGAGAATCTCCTTTAAAAACCCTTTTCATTTCATCAATTTTTGGTAAAAAAAAGTCGTCAGTCACATACCCTACAAATACCCATCATATTGCCACTTTTTGGCCCATCATGATCCTGCACATACCTAGTGTCTAGTTTTAACTTGATGGAAAAAGCATCAAATGAATGTAGTGTAAAGTTGAATGTTGGTGTAATTTTTATTATGTTTGTGGTGCAACCAAACTGATAGTTCCAACATGTCCAAATGGGTAGGTTTATGCTATAAAAATTCATGTTTTGCACCCAAACACATCATAACAGTTTGAGCTACATTGCACCAGTGATATGTCTTAAGAGACCAAAGTGCAAAAAGGAAACAAATTTTTTTAAGGTTTTAATTATAAACTATGGCACTTAAAAACATTTCATTTGAAGCTATGATATCATGTATGGCCCCTGTACAATAACCTCTCTCAGTTTTTGACATCTCCAAGTTGTTTGCCCATGGTGAAAGTTTTTCTAATGCACCAAAAATTGTTAGATGCATGTAGTGTAAAGTTGCAATGTAGGCTAGTTTTTGTTTTGTTCTTCATGGGGCCAAACCGTTAACACCAACACATCCAGGTGAGCACATCTACACTAGGAATGACCACCATACTTCATTATAAAAGGGTCATAGTCTTTTCTATTTGAAGGGTCACAATTTTTTTCCTTTGAAAAGTCATAACCCAAATCATATAATCACTATTTGTGAGAGCCTAAATTAATTTATTTGTAATATTTTCTAAGGTTCTATTCTTAATTGAATTATTTAATGATGTTACTGATGTCTTTCTCAAATGAAATTCTCTCCCTTTTATGTTAGTGCTTATAAATTTAGAAAGAATTTTGACGAACAACATTTTTAATGTTTTCATAATTTATAAGCATAAGGTAATCATAAATACACATTGAGTAATATTGATGAGGATACATTTGGTCATGAAGGAAAAAATTAGATATGTGTAGTACATGAAGCATGAGGCATACATGTGAATTTACATGTAATATGTGAAGTATATATGAGAAGCATGAAACATGCGTGTGAATACATGTAATACATGAAGTATACACATGAAGCATCAAGCATACATGTGAACACATGAATTATAGATAGGAAGCATGGAGCATACACATGGATACACTTAACATGTGAAGCATACATAGGAAGCATGAAGCCTACATATGAACACATGGAGCATGAATCATACACATGAACACATAAAGTATACACAAGAAGAATGAAGCATACACGTGAATACATGTAATATGTGAAGTAATCATAGGAAGCATGAAGCATACATGTGAATACATGTAGTACATGAAGTATACACAGGGAGCATGAAACATACACATGAATACATGAAGTATACATAAGAAGCATGAAGCATACATGTGAATATACATAATATGTGAAGTATACACGAGAAGCATAAAGCATACACATAAATACAAGTAATACATGAAGTATACACAAGAATCATGAAGAATACATGTGAATACATGTAATACATGAAGTATACACAGGAAGCATGAAGCATACACATGAACACATGAAGTATACACAAGAAACATGAAGCATACACGAATACATGAAGTATATATACAAGAAGCATGAATTATACATGTGAATACACGTAATAAATGAAGTATACACATGAAGTGTGGAGCATACACATGAACACATGAAGTATACATAGGAAGCATAAAGTATACATGTGAATACATATAATATATGAAGTCTACACATGAAGCATGAAGCACACACATGAAGACTTGGATTTTAAACTTTATAAAGGAAGAGTGCATAATATTCAAACTTTATATATTTACAATAATATAAAGGAAGAGTGCATGTAATACTCCTGGATTTTAAATATTTGAAGTAAACCATCTACAAATATCCATTGAAGCATGGATTTATAATGAAAATATTGAAACCATCAATAAAAAAGATGTTTATTAACCAAATAGCCATATAGGTTTACAAGAATTCTATATAGGCATATAATGTCAAGTATATACAATACAAAATATATGTCCAAAAATGCCATATAGGCATACAACAAAGAAACCTAATAAAATATCATTCCCTTCCAAGTGAAAAAAATAGATCACTGGTGGCCTTTGATCATCATTTGGATGGAGATGCATATGACATAGGTCTTCTTAGAACTGAAGGGCTACTCCTATTTATTTCTTGATGGAGCTTTACCTATTACAATAAAAAAATATGGAAATTAATATATAGAAAAAATTACATTATAAAAAATGAAATATTTAATAAAATAATAACTTACCATTGCTAGATGATCTTTTTCCTCATTCAAAACATCAACATGATCAAGCTATGGTATTCCAAAGTCCTATAGAAACCATCTTGATAGAAATTAAACTAAAAATCAATAATCATTTGGTTTTTCAATAATAAACAACTATTTAGCGACAAATGTAATTTGAAATTTACTAATCAGCCTCAGACCATTGCTAGAGGCATTGAGTTGTCTATTACAGAAGACACACCATGCTCTATTACCCTATAAACATCAGGAGGCGTCTCCACTTGCATCATCTGAAAATAAAACAACAATATTCAATTATGAAAACTAGAATAGTGATGCACATCATGGCTTCTAATGTATGAGATAGTAAAAAAAAAAATTGAGTACTTTGGTAGACATGTATGAAAAATTTGGTAGCATAGAAAATTCAGTGAAATATTTAAAAAAAAATTGAGTGTACTTTGATAAAATGATTTGGTAGACATGTATGCAAAATGTGGTAGCATAGACAAGGTAGTGAAATATTTGAAAAAATGCCTCAAATAAATGTGGTCTCATGGTGATAGCCACCACCATGAGATCACATTTCTCTGAGGAATTTTCTCAAATAGTTCATTTACCTGTCTATACTATTGCTTAATATTATGCTTTGATATATTTTAATTTAGGATTTTAGCCATAGTAGCAAGGCAGTGAGCTATTTGATAAAATTTCTTGGTATACATGTATGGAAAATGTGGTAGCATAGACAAAGCAATGAACTATTTGTAAAAATTACTCAAAGAGATGTGGTCTCATGGTGATGGACATCACCATGAGACCACATCTCTTTGAGACATTTTTTTAAATAGTTCATTGCCTTGTCTATGTTATTGCTTACTATTATGCTTTGGTAGATTTTTTCCAAGCATCCATAGTATGTTTGAAAGCACTTATTTTAGGATTTTAGCCATAGCAGCAAGGAATTCAATTGTTTGATAAAATTCTTTGGTATACATCTATTAAAAATGTGGTAGCATAGACAAGGCAATGAACTATTTGAAAAATGCCTCAAAGAAATGTGGTCTTATGGTTATGTCCATCACCATTAGGCTACATTTCTTTGAGGGAATTTTTCAAATAGTTCACTACCTTGTCTATGCTATTGCTTACTATTATTCTTTGATAATTTTTTTCCAAGCATTCATAGTTTGTTCAAAAGAACCTATCTTAGTCTTTTAGCCATAGCAGCAATGCAGTGAACTATTTGATAAAATAATTTGGTAGACATGTATGGAAAATGTGGTAGCATGAAAAGATAGTGAACTATTTGAAAAATGCCTCAAAGAAATGTGGTCAAAGAAATGTGGTCTCATGGTGATGGAAATTACCATGAGACCACATTTATTTGAGGCATTTTTTCAAACAGTTAATTGCCTTGTCTATGTTATTGCTTACTATTATGATTTGATAGATTTTTTCTAAGAATCCATAGTTTGTTCGAAAACACTTGTCTTAGGCTTTTAGCCATAGCAGCAAGGAAGTGAACTATGTGATAAAATGCTTTGGTAGACATGTATGGAAAATGTGGTAGCATAGACAAGGAAATGGACTATTTTAAAAAAGCTTACTATTATTCTTTGGTAGATTTTTTCCAAGCATACATAGTTTCTTTGAAAGCACCTATTTTAGGCTTTGCACCATAGCAACAAGGAATGAAATGTTTGAGAAAATTCTTTGGTAGACTTGTATGGAAAATTTGGTAGCATGGAAAAGGAAATGAACTATTTGAAAAGTTCCTCAAAGAAATGTGGTCTCATGGTGATGGACTTCCCCCTGAGACCACCTTTCTTTGAGGTATTTTCAAAAAAATCACTAGTTTTTCTATGCTATTGCTTACTATTATGCTTTGATAGATTTTTTTCCAAGAATCCATATTTTTATAGAAACACTTGTTTTAGGATTTTAGCCATAGAAACAAGGAAGTGAACTATTTGATAAAATTATTTGGTAGACATTTATGAAAAATGTGGTAGCATAGACAAGGTAGTGAACTATTTGAAAAAATGCCTCAAAGAAATGCGGTCTCATGGTGATGGAATTCCATGCAAAATTTATTGTCATGGAATTCCATCACAATGAGACTGCATTTATTTGAGACATTTTTTCAAATAGTTCATTTCCTTGTCTATGCCAGTGCTTACTATTATGCTTTGATAGATTTTTTCCAAGCATCCATAGTTTGTTCAAAAAGCACCTGTTTAAGGCTTTTAGCCATAACAACAAGGTAGTGAACTATTTGATATAATTATTTGGTAGACATATATGAAAAATGTGGTATCATAGACAAGGAAGTGAATTTTTTGAAAAAAAAGCCTCAAAGAAATATTGTCCCATAGTGATATCATGATTTTATCACCATGAGACCAAATTTCTTTGAGTCATTTTTTCAAACAGTTCACTACCTTTTCTATGCTATAACTTACTATTATGCTTTGATAGATTTTTTTCAAGCATCCATAGCATAGACAAGGTAGTGATCTATTTGAAAAAATGCCTCAAAGAAATGTGGTCTCATGGAATTCCATGACAAGAAAATTCAATTGGCAGCCACTCCTAGTTATTAGTTATGCAATATGAAGTAATTGCATAACTACTTATGTTGACTTTGTATAAGCTATATTGTAATTGAAAATTTGTCATCTATCAACATCTAGTTATTAATTATGCAATGTGAGGTAATCCTTTGAGTTTTAAAGATGTGTAACACAATGTAATCAACTATATGAATATAAACTACATAAATCTATTTTCTAGAATTCATTAGTTTTTTATAAAGGAAAAAATAGGTTTTGAATGGACCCGAAACCATTTACAACAGGTTTTGAAAGGACCCAAAACCTTCAGGTTTTAAGGGGACCCAAAACCCACAACAAGAAGAACAAGTTGGCCGAAAGATAGGAACAAAACCAACTTCCAATGAGCAGCCCAAACAAGAACTAAGGAGTCTAACACTCCTACAAATTTGGAACAAAGCTGAGCCTCCAGCTGTGCATTGGCCTTCAATCTGTTCTCTCCACCTCCACAAGCTCAACCATCTTTGTCCTTGAGATAGAACATCAAATAGAAGTTGAAGAAAAGAAAACAACATGTAGGCCATCCTCAACTCCCTTGCAGCCAAAAAATAGGGCAAAATCAACCCCCCAACAATTCTTCTAGGCGTAATCAAATGCATCCTGCTCCACCTCTATAGGAGAGAGGTCACAACAAGCCACATCCATCTCCCCCTCAATAGAAGATAGGACCACCTCTATAGGCAAGGCTAGAGTGACCCAAAGATACACAATAGGAAACACATAGAATAGTGCCATGGACCCAAGAAGGCGAAGGACAACAAAACCCTCACCACAATGAAAAAGTGAGGTTAGAAGACAACCATGTTTCAAGCATAGATAAGACAAAAATTCAAACATAGAATGCATAGGCCTGACCACCATCAAAAGAAGAAACTCAATCTCAGAATGCTTAGGAATAAGCAAACCCCAAGGGGAACAGGGGTTCCCACACATAAAAGTAGTAAAGAGAAGACCCAACAAGAGAGCACACCAAGCAACCCTGACACGCGAGCCAAAGCCAGAGAGGGGCCAAAACTCCTCACAAACTACCAACAGAAAACACCACCAAACCATAAAGAGGGGAAAAGAATGAAACACAGCCACAAGACAAACACCCACATGCAGGAAAGTTAGTAGCAATAGAAGGACACTCCACCAAGGGAAGAGACAGACCCAAAACATCCTCCACACCCCGTGAGGTGCAAGCTCCATCCACAACAAATTTCCTCCAAACTGCACCCTCGGACGAGGTAGAAACTCCAACCACTGCACGTCGACTCCACCAAACCAAGAGGCTTGAGAGAATCACAAAGACCTCCCTAGACACAAACGACTGCACCATAGGAGGAAAATAAACTAGTGACAAATTGAAATCATCTACATTATCATCAGAATCATCACCTCCTTTGTCTACAGAATTTGAATCCCCTCCTCCACTCCTATTCCCACCCAGCACACCCGTCATTTTGTTTTCTCTCAAATGATTCTACAATTATCATAGTTCAAACTCTTTATTTTATTACCTGCAGTGAACTATTTGCCTTCAATTCCATGTTCCACCTCCACAAATATTTTCTACTACAATTCATTAGTTAAACTCTTTATTTTATTACCTGAGTGAAGCTTCAATGTCCACCTCCACTAGGAGGTGTTGTCATCAAATATACAAGATTAAAATATTCAACATCTAAAATTAGATATAAGAATATCATTCATGTAACAATGCTATTGACATATAATATTTATAATTACTTACTAGTTACATATCTTGAAAGTAAACGTCGTCGCATAATAAGGAGGTGGAGGACTATTGAAAATTGAATGAGTGCTATGACCTTGAAATTTAATTATAATCATTAAAATAATTTAGTTAATCTGGCATTTCAAAAAATAAATTTAATAAATTAAATTCAATGAACTTGCTAAAATTTACCTGACTATCAAGGTTGAATGCCTCATTAAGGAGCACATTTGTTGTCACCATATCATCACCTATAGATGTACCCTACGTACCTACGTCTTGAATATGTGTGGGGTCATAACCATTGGGTGTCTAGAAAGCTTGAAAAATGTGAGGAAATCTACTGCCCGAAGACTCGCCTGACTCTCCCTATTCTACAAAACTAGCACGTCGTATGACGCTTTGGGTCAAGAAACTAATCGATTGTAGTGTCTCAACCTCAGCACTCTCCTTCACAATCAAAGGGATAACCACATTCTCATATGGTGGTCAAGCGAGTCCTTATCTTGTTGGCTACTGTAGGTCAAGACGTGCCCCTACTCTATCCTATGTAGAGTCCCACCTCTACCCTAGAAGTCCCACATATCAAGATAGTTTGGGATTTTATTGAGGATAAACTCATAGTAGATTTTCCTCAAAATATTGCAACACCTCATTATTGTTGCATGGAGGATGGTCCAAAACCATCCACCATCTCTGCCAAAAATGGTTCTTTATCCCTTGGTGGTTGCACTAATGGATAGGGAACCTCTTGGGTGTAAAGGTTGATTTGTTTTAGGGTTTGTGAATAGGGAACACAAGTAAAATTTTATAATCTTTTCATATTTCACTTTTTTATAGGATAATTTATCAGCATAAAACTATCTATACTCTCTTCTTTTATCCGACCAACTAGTTATTTGCTTTATAATTGATTCTATATTTGATAACATCGATTCAAGTGATTGAGAAAGCATGGCTCTATGCAAGGTTGAGCTTGCAATATCTTTCAACCTTGCAATTATATTCTCAATTTGTTTAAATTATTTTTTTCAATTTGCCCCATTAAATATTTTTGAGTTCTCAGAGCATATTGATGAATTGTTGTAGGTGTTTGTTGGGGTTGTTCTTCAGTAGGTATTTAGGGTTGAGGTGAAGGAGGATTTTGAGGAGAAGGATGTGCATTATTATTTCCTATAAATTAAATAAATTTACATCAAAAAATATATTAAATCTACCTATTTAGTAACAATTTCACATAGAAATACAATTAAAAATTACTCCTTTTCCCTCATCAATGTCATGACAACATTTTAGTGAAGATTCAAAAAAGATTTAGTGAAGAAACAAAAAATAATGAGGTCTCCTAAAATTTGAGTGCACTCTTGAGGGTTTGCAAACCGAAACTAAATAGGAAAATGCAGAAATGAAAATGAAAGAAAGTTTATTTTCTTTCTTTATAATCACTATAACACACTCACAGTATAATGTGGGCACCTTATAACATGAGTGCATTATAATGCGAGCACCTTATAACACATGCAAGTTATAATGTGGGTGTGTTATAATGCAAATGCATTATAACATGGGTTCCTTATAATGTGGACACCTTATAACACGGGTGCATTATAATGTGAGCACATTATAGCATGAGAATGTTATAATGCACTCACATTATGAATTTTTTGAAAATTGAAAGATGGTTGGCCACTTTTTGGCTCCCCATCTTTTTGCACCCACCCTTATGTAGAGTACATTGGGATTTTTTTCATCTATAGTTTAGAAAACACATGTCAAATAATTTTTTTAGACATATATTAGATTGATCATAATTAGACTATTGCATATTTTTCTCTTCCAATTCATGGAAACCTGCAATTATGAAACATTTTTTTTCACAAAGATGTGAAAATAGATTTGTCTATACATTTGAAACTATAAGCTTTCCTAATAACTATATATGTAAATCATACTTATATACAGTCTCGAGTTTGACCTTGCTCCTAGGTTTAAGAGGTGGGACTTCTTGCGGGTGGCGGATCTCACCCATAGGGCACTAGTCTCACCCTAGCTCACCCAAGGTACCCAAGATATGGGTTGTTGGGCCACTGGGCTAGATCACGGGGACACCCCTGTTGTACAAAATAAAAACCATACTTATATACAATCTAATATACATTAAAAAACTCATTTAAATAAATGTTGAAAAAATATGTATCATACATAGATGGGTGAACTAATGAATAAATAAAATTATACCTTATATTTTGAGATGATTAATTGTTGTAAGTTCTTCAATCCCATTTTTTCATCGAACTCAATGATAAATATGGATTTAATCTGTAATGCCCCTCTACGCTTTGTCATGACCATGTTATTGTGTGAGGCTTGGTTTGTCTATTGAGTTAATTGCTGATTGATGCTAGGAAGGATTTTATATTAAATGAACCTTGGATATTGCGGATTAAGGTATTTGATAATTTTAATTAAATATTTTAATATATTTTATAATTTTAATAAATAAAATACTATTGATGTTTTGTTTAATTTAAATAAATTAAAACTTATAGTTTAATAATGAAATATTTAATAAATATGTTAATTATTTTATGGTGTTGGAAATTTAAGACCAATGGATTAAGTTAATTAATTAAATATTTAATAGAGGATTAAGTTTGAGTGCAAACTCTATGGAATGGTGAAAACTAAATTAAATAATAATATAATGGTGGACGTTGAGGGGAGTGGAGATTAAAATAAATAAATTAATAAGTGGAGTGAGTTGTGCATAAAGAAAAATAAATTAATTAAATTGGGAGTTGAATGCAGTTACAGGAAGGAATAAATGAATAAGGTAGTGGAATTTAACTAACAAAGGGGCAATGGGATTATTCTCGGAAAAAGGAAACTAATTTTTGGGAATGGGTTTTTTGGAGAGTTTCTTGTTCTGCTATGTCGTGAATAATCTGGCAGGTTCTTGAAAATTCTTCTTGGAAGTTTGGAATGATGGAGTTGCTGAGTTGCAGTAGGAGTCTAGATTTGAGCTTTGTATCAATCTTCAATCAACTAAATGATTTAATCTAGGTTCCACCCTTATCTTTTCAGTTTATAAGCCATCTAGGAGATAAATGTTAAACTAGAAATACCCTATTGTTTTCTGTTATTAAGTCTTGAATCTAGAAGTACTCTGTCAAGGAATCTCTTTTATTTATCCATTCATGTTGATTTTCAATTCATATGCCTTCATTCAACTAAAATATTGAATAACTATCTTAATGTACTATGTACGAGATAGGCATATTGATATTTTCCCCAAATTGCTGGACCTTTTATATTATAATAAAATCAGTACTAAAAACATATGGGAATCGACTGTCATAGTAGAGCTAGCATCGAATTCTATATGAATCAGATGTACTATGTTCAATGTGTAACTCGTTATAGATGGCACCATGTTATTTCTTGTCTTTATCTAGTATTCTTCACTCAATCACGGCTAGAATGGGATCATACAATCTTTTAGTAATTCTAAGATGGCTCTGTTGGTACGAATTTTCATTTTTTCTTTTCCTTGAATTTTATTTGAATTTTCTTGCTTATTCAGATGTATTGGGTATGTGCAGGATCATCATGGAAAAAATAGGCCCTTAAGTGGCGAAAAATTCATAAAAATTAGAGTTAAGCGAGTTCTTGACATAAAATTTGAATAAGTTATCTATATTATTTTAAAAATATATAAGAATAGAATCTGTAGAAAATTAAATGTAGTTTCTAAACTACTAATTTTATTTAAAAAAAAAATCTATTTGAAAATTTAAAATTTCAATACAAGAGTACTTAAATTTGGAAAAAATAAGAAGTAAGTATCTATCTAACCACCCTAACTACAATAAAATGATAATAATTTTTTATAATATTTTAGATATAAGTAGAGGACTCATGTCCCATGTGATGCATATTTTTTTGTAATTTTTTCCAAGTAAATAATGAATTATGATTTTTTATTACAACTTTTAAAAATATAAAAACTCGTATGTCTGACCACCTTAATTTCATCAAAACTTCATGAAATTCAATTTTTTTTTAATCCTATAGTATAGGTAGCATAGAATGTGATGCATGTTTTAGATTAAAAAATGTGATACCGTTTGAAAGTTATAGATGTTTTTCAATCAACCTATCAATCAAGACTTTAGTCGTAATTCAAATAGAAAATAAATAATAATAATTTATTAAATTCAAAGTAAAACATAGTTTATATTGGTGGAAAGTTGAGAATCTCCTTTTAAAACCCTTTTCATTTCATCAATTTTGGGTAAAAAAAAGTCATCAGCCACATACCCATCATATTGCTAGTTTTTGGCCCATCATGATCCTGCACATACACTATTCAGCCTTCTACTTTACAGATGCCTCTCTCTATACACCTATTCTTGCATTTGTTCTATATTCACTTCACTTTATAGCCAAAAAGCCATTGGTATTATGTCTTAGATTCCTTTGTCTTCTTACCATTCGATGGACAAGTAATTAGGTCGATTCTATTTGCAACCTATAATATCTGGAGTACTTGAAAATAGAGTGTTGTAGAGGTTAAATAATCCCTCTGGTTCCTTTGTCAATCTAATGCAGCTGCTGCACTGAAATATAAAAGGAATTCTAAAGGACTAAATAACTTTATTGATTCCATTGTCAATCTATCGCAGCCACACACTTGAACTTAATAGGAAATTTGTAGGTTTAAATAACCTTCTTGGTTCTTTTGACAATCTATCATAGTTGCAACACTTAGAAATAAAATATTGACCATGTGCTAACATGAAGAGCTCGCGTTGGAGTTTAGTTTTCAAACTTCAATATGAGCATGTCTTTTCTCTCATTTTGGTTGTCCCCTCAGACTTTTTCATTATTTCAGATCATCGGTGGGGATTTAATCATTTGTATGGCAGGGATGATGTGTTTTGAAATCTTAGAACTAAAGGAAAATCTCCATAACTTAAATACTGTTATAAAGTTTGAATGCTGGCATGGTGTGGGCTTAAGGGCCGATACTTTAATCATTAAAATTTATCCTTATATAAGAATTCCCTCCATCTTGGTGGCCGATAACACTCTTGATGGCAACTATATGGAATGGAGCTTTGAATCTCTGCCATAGTAGTTAATCCTAGGCATATTTAACTGGTCGATTCTTTTTGTTCATCTATTATTGGTTGCAAGTCTTCATTGGTGTCCACTTTTGTAAGCTTCAGTCGCCTTGTAACCATTTAGGTCTTAATAGAATCCATCGCCCTGTTATTTATAGATTATTTTGTAAATTACATATTTTGGAAGCTATGAATTTGTATGGTGCTCTTGCTGTTGATATTGGTCTCCATACAATGTGTGTCTTCTTTTGCTGAAGGTGTGCTCCATTCAATCCTTTAACATTTGAACCTTTAACCATTTATGTCACCTTTTTGAAGGTGTCAAATAGTAGGATGTGGTCTCAGTCATTGTGATTGCTCATGTAATTCTTGATTGAGGATAATTTTTGTAGATTACGTTAGCAAAACTTAGAAATTAAGTCTTAGAAAGACCAGTTAGGATGTGTTTAGAGTAAGTGCAAACTCCAGTTTATATAACTTGCAACATGTGTTATTGGCTGAAGTTTATGTGCCAACAGACTTCATACTTATCCCATTCACTGAATGATGAGCCAAATCGAAGCTAGTGGTGAAGAAAACAAAAGATTTTGGCCAATAGAGATATAATGCCTTTTAAGATGCAAATGACAGTCACATAATTGTGATTTTTCCACTGTAGGTCTGAGTAAACTTCAGGTTAGAAAGCGTCGGCCTATATTTTGGTTCCGATAAATTTAGATTTAAGTGTGTTGGCTTAGCTTAGGAATATCTCCAGTTAAAATGATTGGTAGGCGTATTATTTGGCATGCGTACTTTCTTCATTTGCTGAACTTGAGTCATGTATAACTTGAGTCTGAGAATGTATTATAAACCGACCCAATACCATGATGGATGTGTGCTATTATGAATAGTTTAGTGGAAGTAAAAAGGAGTAATTGATATGTTTGCTGAAAATATAAGTGATATGCAGTGGAGTTCCATGCAATGTTTTAAAGATATTCAAATTTTTTTCTATGTAATCGATTTTGTTGAATGTATATTTATGAGATTCAAGTTTTATTTAAGGTATTCGATTTTGTCTAATGCATATTTCAAATGAGGAATTCAAACACTTAACACAGATTGCAATATATATATATATATACAAATAAATACATATACATGTAAAGGCAGCTCTACGATTAAATCTATACCTTACAACTGAAATAGAGTTTTGCTTATAACACACAACTATATATATAATATACTTTGTATATATATGTATGTTTATATATAAGTATATGTATATATGTGAATGTGTATTTAATTGCATCAAGATAATATCGTTGTCCTAATGTTGTGAGATCATGGCTGGAACATAAGTGAATATAGAAAATAACTCATTCTAGTCAAGATTGACATAATTATAGTCAAATAAGTGAAAATTAGTATATATAGAAATGAAGTACTAATTTAAGTGAATAGTTGTATAATATGATTTGAGATTCCTTGTAACCCATTCTAGAATTTATTTGCTATTATTGATTTGAATTGTTTATGTGAAATAAGTGAATGAATGTTGATTGACAAATGAAATTATGGATTTTGTTTAGTGGTTAAGCCCTTGTGTTAATGTGTTTTTTTAAGTCTTCCAAAGGTTTGTAAATTGTGAGACCGGCTTAATGTCGGCGTTGAACCTTGTATGGATTGGTATGATGTTTGGAGTATGTATTGAAGGGATTTATCCATGCTTTGTTCACTAGTTTCTTGGATTATTTTAGTGCGTGCGATGGTATATGCCTCGCCTCTGTTTAGATTCTTGTGGTTACATCATTTGAGTATATTGGCTATACCTTGTTGGTTGAGTTGAATTTTCTCGTTGTAGAAGGGGGAGTGGTTCTCAATGGGGGCCAACACACAAAGTGGCATATAGGAAAACCCATGTGGGAGTATCCTAATCAATGATAACAAGTTTTGACAATCCATATTAATAATTCTAACAGATTTTTGGATTCAATTGTGTAGTATTTTTGCATCAACGTGTCGGATCTCACTCCATGATCCATCATTAGGATGAAGAAGATAAACATAAGGAATTAAAAATGAGTAGCTGTAGATTCAACAAGGCATAAAAAGGGGGTTGGAAAGAGGGAGGAGATAAAGGGGTGGCACAAGAATCAAAAAACTATGAAAAAATGAGAATAAAAAGAAAAACCAAATGAAACAAAAAGGGATAAAAGTCGAGAGGAGAACAAAGAAAATATAAAAAATTAATTCAAATGAAATATTAGTAATACTAATAAATTGAACTAAATTATATTAATAATAAAAGGAAATATAGAAAAAAGGAGAAGAAAATAAGAATTAAAATTATATTAAGATAAAAAAATTGAAAGGAAATAAAGTAAAAATGGTAAATAAAAAATAAAGAGGCAAACAATTAGAAATGAAATACTAAATGGAAAATAAAATACTAAACAAATAGGATCAAATATAAAATAGAAATTTAATTGAATAATATAATACTAATTAATAATTAGTACTATATTATTAATTAATAGTAAAAGCACCAAATTAAAATAATGAGAGATATTAATATTTTATAGTACTATATTATAATATCAATGAAACATCAATATTATGTAGTGCTATATAATTTTAATAATAAAAACAAATAGAACATAATATTAATAAAAGGAAGGAGATAAAAAATTAATTCAAATAAAATATAAAATAATTTGAAAATCAAATTAAACAAATGAAATCAAAAAAGAGGAAACAAGAAATGAATAAGGATCAAGAGAAAATAGAATACAAGAAAAAAAATAAATAGAAAAGAAACAATCTAAATGAATTAAAGTAAAAATAGAAAAAAAGAAAAAATAAGGATAGTAATAAAAACAAGATAACCACAACAAGATATTAAGATCTAAAAAGAAAACTAAAAAATAAAAATTAAAAATTAATTGAATAATATAGTATTAATTAATTAATTAGTGCTATGTTATTAATTTATAATAAAGATACTAAATGATAATAATGAGAGATATCAATATTTTATATTATTATATAATATTAA
Source organism: Sequoia sempervirens (assembly GCA_007258455.2). Taxonomy (NCBI): domain Eukaryota; kingdom Viridiplantae; phylum Streptophyta; class Pinopsida; order Cupressales; family Cupressaceae; genus Sequoia; species Sequoia sempervirens. The sequence continues at coordinate 27,715 of VDFB02290075.1, forward strand.
TGAAATAATAATATTATGTAGTGCTATATGATATTAATAATAATAAAATTAGAACTAAATAATGCTAATAAAATGAAGGAGACAAAAAATTACTTCAAATAAAACATAAAATAATTTGAAAATCAATTTTAAACAAATAAATCAAAAAGAGGAAACTAGAAAAGTATAAAAATCAAGAGAAATAGAAAACAAGATAAAAGATAGGGGCGGTGGGGCTAGATCGATTGGCTAAAGCATCCTATTGTAGGAAAGAGGTGAGGAGGTCTAGTCTCCCCCCAAACTTGTGGTACCAAAGGGCATGTCATGCTAGCACTGCCGATCACATGAAAAAGTTTACTAGATGAATTGTAGTTTATAGGGGGATGGTAGTTTATAAGGGGATGGATACCTGACCGATTCCTATGATCCAAAAAAAAAAACAAGATAAAAGATAAATAGAAAATAGATAAAAAAATGGAACAAATTAAGAAGAAAGCAAAATAATAATTAAAACAAAGGCTAATTTTGTTCTCCTCTTGTAACACCCCACCAAGGAACCCTAGAGACAACACTATTAATACCACATTAATGGAACATTTAAAAAAAGAAGAAGAAATAATAGTGGAATGCATAACATAACATAACATGTAATCTAATCCTAGGTCCTCTAAGGTTCCATGACTACATTATTCACATAACTATCAATCAAGATAACTAGAATCATTTCATTATCTACTATGATAACATGATTAATCTAACAAACAAAGCTCATTTTAAATCACCACATTACATAATTCTACATTATGTATTTCCATAACATGTCATCAGATAAACATCACTAAAGATCATTTCTGAATAGCTAACATATGCAAAACACACCACTTAACATTATCCATTACAAGAGAGTTCACCAATATCTGTTACAACATTACAAAATTTACAACAATGTTTCCCAAAGTACATGTGGGAAGAATACATCTGATTACAATAAGAGGTACAACTAATATACAATCCAATACTTAAACATAAAGGTTAGTCTCCTTGATCTGGAATAGGATCTGGCATCCACAACATTTAGAACAATCTCCACACACACGAACATGCAACAAGGATGCCAAATGGAGGAAAAATCACCAACCTCCCCACCATGTGGAACCCTGAGGTCCACCCCCCATGCTAGGAGATAACACTACGTCCCAATACAAATAGACAGTTAGAAAAGAAATAGGCTAACACAATCAGGCATTATACATGGGCTCCCACACAACTTTACTCGCAACACAACAACACTTACAACACTAACTTCACTTCTAGAGGCACACACACAATAAAAGGGAAAGTACAACTAGGGAGTTCTAGACTACAATAGGGAAGAGTCTCATCACATAGCTTGATATGGGTTATCCTAGCTGATCTTCCTAAGCTCCTAGCCCCCATCTCGAGTTATCCTGTCAGCCTCTAACGATCCCCATACCCCATTCAAACTCATGTAGAATCAATGTACCTTCATATAAGATCCAAAATTTCCACTTGCTCAACTCCCCCACCGGGTCCTATCAACAATTGAAGGGCTTTGTGGCCACCATTTCTTCCAGCCTCGGGTTCCGCCTGTGCCATCAGGATTCTTTTAAGCCCCCTGGGCTGCTTGCAGGCCTTATTGGCCATTTTGGAGCAACTTTCACTAAATTGGGTGTATTTTTTGCATATGATGTCTATTTTTTGCAAACGAGATACCGTTGGAAAGATGATTTCAACACCAATTCGGTGGTGCAGGTTTTTTTACTAGATTTTTCTCTAGATTTATTTTGTAGGTCCTTGAATGTAGATGAATTTTTTTTCACTTTGGAGGGCATATCTTTTCACTTGATGATCCTTTTTTTGCCATTCTTGTGGCATTGGAAAGCTGGTTTAGTCCTCTACATAGATCTGAGGTCTATTTTTATTTTATTTTTATGCATTTTTAGCATTCTATCCTTTTACAATCATTTGGTTATTGTAATAAAATGAACCCAGGATAAACTTCCATCGTGGGTTTCTTGCATAATAATCTGATTAGAGTGTTCATACACTTTGATCTCCATATTCATCTTGTTTTGATGGAAACTCACATGGGTTATCTGGTTTCTTAGTTTATTTTGGCCACACATCTTGTCTTAGCTTGACACATATTAGATTCACATCGGTTCACACTTTAGATTGAGAGTTTATGTTTCTTGATCCACATTGGTTCAGATCCTTCTTATTTGAGCAACTATGTTTTTATGGTTAATGCTATAGAGTCTTTATGGTACTCCTTCCCATGGAAGAGTTTTATTCTTTAGTTTGGCATCAACATCGATACACAGCTTCTAGATTATGTCATCATTTCATCTACTCTGTTTCCATAGGATTGTAGAGTTGTTCAATTTTGTGAGTTTTCCAAAGGTTCCATGGCATCAGTCTGCTTTCGTGATTATTAAGGATTTCATTTTTGGTTTCAGGTGACAAAATTATCTTTCTTGGTTTGTCGATTATGGTTCCAAAGGTTATCTACATGTTGTTCTTCTAGTGCTTTGGCAGAGTCATCCTACTTAGGGGTTTGTCCCACTAGATTTTCTCCCTTTCTACCATTATTGCATTTTGAACTTTGGGGGAGGTGATCGCACCTTGCTGCCGTGACCCATCTATCTCTTTCTCTTGCATTCATCTTAGTTTTAGGTGCATGCTTTGTTAGTGTCCCTAAGCTGCACTTATATGGGGGGGTGTTAGTGTAACACATTTTTAATTCCTAGGTTTATTAGTTCTCATCCTTTATCTTGTTGAGCTATCTTGTTGCTCAAGATAAGATTAGGGTTATGCATCTTTGCTTTATAAAGAAAATCAATATCTTGTAATTATCAAATTCTAAATAATATTATTTGCACATCTTTTGCAAAGCTCTTGCTTTTTCCTCGATTTTCTCTTTGTGGAAGGCTTTTCTAGTTTGTGATTTCAGATCTTTTTCTAATAGACAAGGTGTTGATTTTTCCATTCCAGGCCTTCTCATGTCATCTCAAGCCTAAATGAGCACTTGAGCCATGAGCGAGGCATACATTATATTGATTAATGTGTATTCTACCCATCCCCCTAATTCATTATTAATGTTATCACTTGATTAAGAAACCCTCCCATGGGTTATGCTAGACACATCAGCAAGGAATTTACCATCTTGTAAACTTAACAAAATTCACATGAATCCAAAAATAGGGCAAGGCATTGACCATCTAGCACACATATCACAATCAAAAGAATCTATACACAGTGCAAGGCATTGACCCTCTTGCACACAACTCAAAAAATTACCAACCAGTTCCAAGTGAAACAACCATAAAACCCATACATACAAAAATACCCCCTCCTAGGCGCCTAGAAACCAACCTTAACAATTTAACACAAATGACCCCCACTTTTATGCAATTACCAAAATCACACCAATTCCAAAATCACACATATGAATCATCACAAGGTTAGTATGCTAACATCCTAATACATCATCAAGATATAATCATAAAGAAATAGCTCTTAGTCTCATAGTAAACATAAACAATGAAGATAACCTATATAACCCTAACATCTTAACAAGTCTTGAGTATCACGTCACCTAACATAGTAACACACTGAACAAGTGTTATTATAGAATGTACTAATCACAAGTAAGAAGTACCTAAGACATATAATGAATCCACAAGCATCTTCCATAAACATGTATCATGGAGGGGCACTACATCCTCCCCCCTAAGATTCGACTTACTCCTAGAAGTCACAAGGTTAGAATATAAAATACACACATTAGTCCTAAAATTTATTAGATAATAACATGTTTACCTTTCCTTTAATGTAAATACAAGGAACATAACTATCTTACCTATGATTAGAGTTCATCAACAGGTAAAAAGAAGTCCTAACTTACTCATTTTCTTCATTTTTCCTAATCCCTAAAGTAAAATAGCATCATCAAATATTTCCTTTATGTCACACATTTTTCACAATGAATGCATTTTGTAAATGATGCAACAAGATACATCTCTTTTCAGTAATTACATTGAACATACCAATTCACTCAAACACCTACCAAAATCTACCACTTCAACAGACACCCTTGTAGGATAAGATTTCCATTCAACATTCTCATATAACACACTAAACTTAAAGTGTAGTAAAGTCTCAATCAGGGAGAAAGGGAAATAATATCAACACATGCTTATAACTGCTAATGCACATTATATTCAAATAAACTCCACACTGGAAATCATATTAATTAGCTCTACAAAATTTACATGATCTTTTGTCGAAAGAAACTATAGTTCATTATCATCTAACACATATTATGAGAACTTCTTTATTCCAAACACACTTTCCACTAGCATCCTATATGATCAAAAGATTACAAATGCATCTCATCATGAAAACACATTTCAGTTATTCAAATCTACATTATACCATCTAGTTACCCAACATGACTGGCTCCAATCTTTGTGGTATTCTCCCCTAATACACTATCAAAATTTCAAATTGAACCTGGTAAAATAAACACTTAGCAACTAAAACTATGGCCAATAATACCAAAAATTTGGAATGCCAACCATAAGAGATTGAAAAAGAATACCCAAAAGGAGAAATTATCAATTTCAACATTAAATCATGAAAAAGGTTGACAATTCAACAACCATAAAGGCTAAAATCATGAAAAAGGTTGACAATTCAACAACCATAAAGGCTAAAACATGATAAGTGTCACCAAAATAAATGAAAAGAAAAGAGCTTAGTGGCCATTCCTAGCATAAGAAAATCAAAAGAAATCATGCTAGCCCTCAACAATACAAAACACTAATCTAAACATATCTTGGAAAAAGGCCACACCAAACATAACCATGAAACAAGGTGACTAATGTTAGCTACACCAAAGGGAGTAACCGCTACATGACACCTAAGACTACATTTTCCTAAGCACGCTAGAGATTGCACACCACACACATGAGGCCATTGGGTTATAAATACATCTCTCTTAAGAAAATTTGGCCAACAATCAAACAATCATGGTTTCCTACCTCTTTCATTCATTTACTATCTTTTAATGCAATACAATATTTTCCTTACACACAAGCATTCATGTAGTCATCCTTTATGTAAATAACATATATAAGAGAGAGAGAGAGAGAGAGAGAGAGAGAGAGGGAGAGAGGGAGAGAGAGAGAGAGAGAGAGAGAGAGATACATTATTTAATATCCACACAAGGTATACACTCAACACTTATCCAAAGCTCATTATGATATCTCATTCACAAATTAATTACATTCACAAGATCATAAATATAATGAAAACTAATTTTAGATTCTCTATTCATGATTCACTACTACACCATATCAGTCACAATGCATAGTGCATAGGATGTAGACAAATAGAATTCTCTTCATAATGCCACAAAACAATTTAGTCACCCAAACTCAAGTAAAAGACATGCACGTTAGTAAGAAAACTTTTTAGTCACATCATTATTTTCATTAGTCAACCTCATTACTTGATTAACAAACAAGACTTAATAGCAATACCAAACTATAATCACTCCTATTACCTATGATAATTTCCTAACACATCTTAAACAAATCCACTCACTTATCCTCTTGTGGATTAAATACTATAACTGGTATAAAAGTGTGATCATCATGGTAAAACAAGCCCTTAAGTGGCATAAAAATTCAAAAAATCAGAAGTTAGGCAACTGACATAAAAGTTTACTAAGTTATTCATATTATTCAAAAAATATAAGAATAGAATCAGAAAACTCTAATGTAGTTTCTAAACTACTAGATTTATTTAAAAAAAAAACTATTTGTTGAAAATTTGAAATTTCAATGCAATTAGTACTTAAATTTGCTGAAAGAATAAGAAACAAGTGCATGTCTAACCACCCTAACCACAATAAAATGATAATATTATTTTATAATATTTTAGACATAAGTAGAGAACTCATAAGTCTGGGGATGTGATACATATTTTTTGTAATTCTTTTCCAAGTAAATAATTAATTTTGATTTTTTAATTGCAACTTTTAAAAAATATAAAAACTCATATGTATGACCACCTTAACTTGGTCAAAACTTCGCCAAATTCAATTCTTTCTTTTTTAATCCCATAGTATGTGAAGCATAGAATGTGACACATGTTTTGATTCAAAAAATGTGATCATTTGAAAGATATAGAGATTTTTCAATCAACCTATCAATCGGCCTTTTAATTACACCCAAAACAGAAAATGAATATTAATATTTACATGGGTATGTGCAAAATCAAGGATGTAATAACAAGTGGCAATATGGATAAGGGTAGGCATGTGGCTAATGAAATCTTTGTTACCTAAAATTGACTAAAATGAAAAGGGTTTTAAAGGAGATTCTAGCTTCCACCCAATATAAATGAGTGTTTTACTTGAATCTCTATTGAACAATTACTATTCATTTCTATTTGAATTATGACCAAAGTCCCGGATTATAGCTGATTGAAAAAGATCTATGGAAGCTTCAAACGGTATCACATTTTTGAATCTGAAACAGCGGCCACATTCTATTCTTTTGGTATATACTATAGGATTTCAAAAAAACTGAATTTCATGAAGTTTCCAATTGCTAAGGTGGTCGCATTACACAAGTTTTTATATTTTAAAAAATTAATAAAAAAATCATAATTAATTATTTACTTGGAAAAAAATTTACAAATAAATATGTACCATTGGGACATGAGTCCTCTACTTATATCTAAAAATCTTATAAAAATATTATCATTTTATTGTGGTTAGGGTGGTTAGACATACACTCCATTTCTTATTTTTTCTCTAAAATTTAAGTACTATTGCATTGAAATTTCAAATTTTCACCAAATAGATTTTATTTATTTTTAAATAAACGTAGTAGTTTAGAAACTACATTCAATTCTCTACAGATTCTATTCTTACATATTTTTGAAATAATATAGATAACTTATTCAAATTTTTATGTCAAGTTGCCTCACTTTGATTTTTCTAAATTTTATCGCCACTTAAGGCCTATTTTTTCCATGATGATCTTGCAATAATACCCTCTTTAAATTCAAAGTAAAGAAAAAATTTTATATTGGTGGAAAGTTGAGAATCTCTTTAAAAAACCTTTTCATTTTTAATAATTTTGGGTAAAAAAGTCATCAACCACATACCCTACAAATACCCATCATATCACCACTTTTTGGCCCATCATGATCCTCGTGACATACCCAACCTTATTTTACACCTTTTACATGTATCTTCACACTAATTTTCAAACATATATCAAATGAACTTATTTCCTATCAACATTCTAATTTAAACATTTAAAATTTCATAAATTTTCCAACATCCAAGGAAATACATAATTCCAAATCGAATAGGGACATGAATGAATGATTTCAAGCTTCCTATGCACACTCTACAAGCAATACACCATCTTTTCCTTATTCAAAACCTATGCTATAACATGGTCTATTAATCTAATATTTCTTAAGAACTTCCTATTCTATCCATGCAAAGATGTTCTACCTACTTTCAAAAACAGAGTCCTAAATGTGATGCATAAACTTTTAGATACAAAATTTCCATTCTAAACAAGCATTTTCTTTTTATGCAGTTCATATTTTATTCCTTACTAAGCATTCAATGCCTCTATTGATGTCTAATGCATTCCTAACTAGTGTCCTTATGAATCTAATTTTTAGATAAAGAGAGAAGAGAGAGGGAGAGTTGTCAGTTAATCAATGCATATATACACCAATTAAGTAAGATCACACAAGAATGATCAAGTTTTCTATACATAACACCACTATTTACAATGCATCTTTGTACTACATGCTCTTAAATGTGAAAATTATAATATTTCACAAGATTTCCTAATATTATAAATACAACAGATAGTTCCTAATTCCTTACTGAGAGGTGAAATAATACAAACAATCCTTTCGCATAATGTATCACATACATGAAAAATTCCATAGAACTAATTAGTACTGTACTGTTGAACAATCTAGATAACTGAGTGGGGGGGTGAATAAGTTATCTTAAAAAAAAATAAAAAATCTTTAATTAATCCAAATTAGACTTATATCAATAAAAAATTGATCAAACAAATATGAACATCAATGCACACAACAACACCAAGCACATTGAACACCAAAATTTACGTGGAAACCCAAGAAGGGAAAAACCATAGAGAATGCTAATTCTTAATTATAAAACACTAGTTAAGGTGACACCAATTAAGGTGATTTTTACAAGGTCTCACTACCCAAATACAAAACAACATATTACAAAATGGTCTCACTGACAAAAGTGAACTGATGAAGTTGCATCTACATATCCATGAGTTCAGTTTCAGTTAAGAGCACATTTTTTGTCTGCAGCAAATCCAATCAAGAATATTTTGGACACCTTCCTTCCACAACCTTCGCACAACCTTCTACCATAACAGATTCCTCCTTCCTTCACACTCTTTTGTTTTTTTGCACACTTGCACTGTTTTATCTTCTCACACACATCATACTTCTTCCATGCATCATATCTCAAAAAGATGTTCTATATATATGTGTACACCTATAGAACAAAATAAGTCCGCCACACAAAATATCTTCATAGTATTCTATGTTGGGAAAACACCATTTGAATTTAGATCACCACAAAGCATGTCGGCATGAAGAACAACCTTGAAATATTCAATAAGACCCTTCATGTTAGCACCAGACCCAAAAGATAGGTCACACAAAAAGATCTTCTTACCACATTACCAAGGGACCCATGAATAGGTCATACATAAGATAGGCTCATTACATAGCATAATTATCAGAAGATAGAAATTTTTGGATCACATGAAATGTATTCTAGAGCCGATAGGAAATCTTGATTATCATCAATTTTAGTATCAACTGGAGAAACACAATTTGAAATACCAAAACTTGTAACATGTTATATGAATGTCTAGATAGCAAAGGTTACCCAGAGCAATATTTGAGCTTAGCATCAAACATTAAAAAGATTAGTCTT